>JARQOC010000003.1:72527735-72588007 GCA_033576535.1 Allobates femoralis | reverse complement strand
GTTACTCGTGATAAGGCTGCTAAGGCGAAACGCACTGCAGAGGAGACTTCGGAAAAGAGACGTCTTCGGTTTACATCGTGTTAAGGCTGCTCAGGCGAAACGCATTGCAAAGGAGACTTCGGAAGAGAGACGTCTTCGGTTAGATCGTGCTAAGGCTGCTAAAGTGATACGCATTGCCAAACTCTCTCTCCACTGAGACGTTTTCGGTTGGATGCTGCAAAGGCTGCTTTGAAGAAACGTATTTCTGAACTGTCTTCCGAAGAAAGAAGCCAACGAATGGCAAAAAGAGCCATGGGTGAGCGTCGCAGACGCAAACAACAACAACTTAGAGCCACTGAAGAACCGTCTGACAAAGATACTACTCCTGCCTCTTCGTCTACTGACATTCTAGAAAGTGAACAGCCTTTAACACCTCCCATGACCTCCATGGAAAAGAAAAAGCAAAGGTTGACAAGGAGGCTGTGCGTATGCGCAAGAAGCAGGCGGAGGAGAGTTCTGAAGAAAAACGACTTCGCTTGGACAAGGAAAAGGCTGCTTTGAAGACACGGGTTTCAAAAGAGTCTTTGGAAGGAAGGACGGAACGATTAGGCAAAAAATCTATGGCTGCGCGTCAAAGACGCAAACAACAAAAGTTAATGCCTACAGGAGATCCGTCTGATCCTCATACTGCTGCCACCTCTTCGTCTGACCCTCATACTGCTGCCACCTCTTCGTCTGATCCTCATACTGCTGCCACCTCTTCTTCTACTGTGTTAACTACAACTGAACAGCCTTTACCACATCGCAAGGCCACATGTAAACGAAAACACTCTGCTGAGGAGACGCCATACGGCAAACAGTATAACATTATGAGGCTTAAAAGGACAAGACAGATACGTCAAGATACGGAGTCTCCTACGTCTAAACAAGTCTGCTTGACCCATTTGACTGCATCACGTCGTGACCTACGCAAAAGTTCTTCTTCCACTTCAACATTGCAAGAGGCAGAACGGAAATATATATTCAACTTCTTCATTTATGGAATGTGTTGAATCTACGTCCCTTCCACGTCTCATCTATGTAGGATTACACAATAAAAATCTACGTTTGTTATCTACACCTCTCCTACATCCAATAGCATTTACTGATCAGGATCATGCTATTCTAGAACATACCTGTGGTCCCATGAAGTTAATATGTGAACATTGTGAGGCTCGACATTTTACTGCTGAACGCCCATCAGATCAACAGTTTAGTCTTTGTTGCCACAAGGGAAAAGTAAAGGTACCATTACCTCAATTCCCGGAGGTCTTCCAACGCTTACTGAAAGGAGAGAGTGAGTACAGTCGCAATTTGATGGAGAATATCAGGAGCATTAATAGTTCTTTTGCTTTTGCCTCCATGGGTGCCCATGTTTCTCCACCACCTGGACACTACCCTTACTGTTTCCGTATTCATGGGCAAATTTATCATCGCACTGGAACACTCCATCCTGCTCAAGATCAACCTCCAGCATATGCACAACTGTAACATTTTAGATACTGCAAGCGCTATAGAACAACGGCTACAGTTTCCAGAAAATTTAAAATGTCATCCTACTTTAATGAGTATCATTGCTCTTCAATTGGATAATATTAATCCCTTTGTTTCGGCCTACAAAATGCTACGTGATGTTGAATTAGAAGAACAACAGAAGGCAGTAGAACATGGCACCGTCATGCCAAATATTATCATGGCCATTAAACAAGACAGACAGCAAGACCCTAGACGCTATAACAATCCTACTGTCAATGAAGTTGCTGTGGTCTTTGAAAATGCTGATGGAGAGCCACCATTCAATAGAGACATTTTAATTCATTTGAAACCTGATCCAAATAACCCCTTGGCCCCAAAAACACAGCAAGTCAGTATTCTACACAGCAATTTAGATGCATTACTCTATCCCTTATTTTTCCCTCATGGAGAACAAGGCTGGCATGAGGGACTCAAGCATCAAGGCCAAAGTCTACGTAAGGTTACACAGCTCCAGTATTACTGCTATTTGCTGTCTGTACGGAATCGGTTCAATCCTGTCCTGAATGGTGGCAAACTAACGCAGCAGTACTTAGTGGATGCGTATGTGAAAATCGAGGCTAATCGCTTAAATTTTATCCGTCAACACCAAAAGGATTTAAAAGTGGAGGATTATTGCGTACTCCAAGAACATCTCCTGAAAAAATCTGTTGAGAAAGGTATTCCCATTGGCAAGACGGTCATTTTACCATCTTCCTTTGAAGGCAGTCCCAGAAACATGCAGCAACGCTATCAGGATGCCATGGCTATTGTGACTAAATTTGGACGACCGGATCTTTTTGTAACCATGACCTGTAATCCTAAATGGAGGGAGATTACAAACAATTTAGAGCCATGGCAGCGTGTGGAACATAGACCTGATTTAGTCGCCCGTGTCTTCAGAATTAAACTGGAAGCCCTATTAAAAGATATTAACACTGGATTATTTGGCAAAGTTTGTGCAATGGTTCATGTTATTGAATTCCAAAAGCGTGGCCTACCACACGCTCACATTTTGATCATTCTGGATAGCAAATCCAAACTAAGAACTGAGGTTGAAGTGGATAATATAGTTTGGGCTGAAATCCCTGATCCAGCAGAATACCCTGTGCTCCATCAAATTGTGATGCAACACATGATTCATGGACCCTGTGGACAACACAACCCCAATTCTCCATGTATGGATCTTGGAAAGTGTAAGAAAGGTTTTCCTAAAGATTTCCAAACAAGAACAGTCTTAGCTGAGGATGCATACACTACTTATCAAAGAAAGGAAGGATCATCCTTTGAACACCATTCAAAGATGATTGATAATTCTTGGGTTGTTCCCTATAACCCTTTCCTACTATTAAAATACAAGTGTCATATTAATGTTGAGGTATGTGCTTCCATTCAAAGTGTTAAATACCTATTCAAATATGTCTACAAAGGACATGATAAAGCCAATCTTGAAATTTGCCAAACCAATATCCACCATGATGAAACACATCAATTCATGGATTCAAGATACGTGAGTGCACCGGAGGCAGCTTGGCGAATATTTGCTTACCCGATGCATAGACAATCGCACTCCATTATTCGCCTTGCCATACATCTCCCACATTCTCAACCACTTTATTTTCATGAGGATGACTCTGTTGACAACATCAGTTACACAATGCACAGAAAATCTACTCTTATGGCCTACTTTGAGCTGAATGAGAATGACCCGCATGCTCATGATTACTTATACCGCCAAATTCCAGAGCACTATGTTTGGAAACAAGGTGCATGGGAAATTAGAAAGCGAGGAGGTTCTTCAGTGATTGGAAGAATGTATACTGTCAGTATGAAAGAACAAGAACGGTACTATTTAAGGTTGTTGTTACTGCATGTTAAAGGAGGAACAAGTTTTGACAACATTAAGACTGTTAATGAAGTCACATACCCAACTTTTAAAGAGGCAGCTTTAGCCCTTGGATTGCTCTTCGATGACACTGTTTGGAGAAATACTTATTGGATGCCTGTGTTCTCAACATGCCTGCACAGCTTCGTGATATGTTCGCATATATATGTATTTTTGGTCCTCCAGCTCATCCATTGGAGTTGTGGAAAGAATTTAAACAAGACTTTATCCAAGACTACTGCCATGCATATCACTCCAACACTGAGGAGTGTGAGAATTGTGAAGGATATGCTATGACTGATGTCCAAACTATTCTAAAATTTCATGGCAAAACTTTTACTGATTTTAATCTACCACGACCAAAAAGAAAGCCACACATCGCCCCACAATACAACAAGGATGATGAGTTAAGAAGAGCTCAGCAAATGAAAGCTACTTTAAATGACCAACACCTTTCGGCCTATGATGCGATCAATCAAGCTTTACACGATAGAAGTGGACAACCTAAGTGCTTTTTCATTCCAGGTGGCAGTGGGAAAACATATCTGTATGATTTATTAATTCATGAACTAAGAGGAGAAGGCGAAATTGTCTCACCTGCAGCCAGTACAGGGATTGCAGCTAACTTACTGCAAGGAGGAAGAACCATCCATTCGCTTTACGGCATACCAATTCCAATCAATGAAACTTCCGTTTCAAGAATTAAAAATGATACAGATGCTGCACAACATTTGAAAAGTACCAAACTTCATTATTGACGAGTCCACTCTGTTATCTAAATATGCATTGCATGTGATAGATCAACTTTTACGGGATGTCATGACAACAGATATCTCCAAGACAAATACAACACCTTTTGGAGGGAAAGTCATTGTTCTGGGAGGAGACTTTCGACAGTGTCTGCCTATCATCCCTCATGGTACAAGAACTGACATTATAGAGAGTTGTATTAAATACTCACGACAATGGCAGCTTTTCACTCAATTGCCACTCTTCAACATATATGCGCTCCATTGATCCTGATTATAGCCGTTGGTTACTTCAACTGGGGAATGGTGAATTGTCCAATAATTTCAACCTTGGAGATGATATCATTGAAATCCCACAAGACATGATCTGCACTGGCTCACTCATACTTGCTATATTTGGTGAAAACATTCTCATTGATGTACATAACAATGAAAGCATTCAGATTGCTGCATCACATGCCATTCTTTGCCCTAAAAATGACCATGTGGATATGGTGAACTCTAAGGTCACGGATTGCATTGCTGGTGAATACACTGAGTACATTAGTGATGATTCCATTGATGCTGATGAGACTGAAGATCCAGACCAATATCCAGTGGAATTTTTAAATTCACTCACACCAACGGGAATGCCTTCTCATCGCCTCAAATTGAAAATCGGTACCATTGTCATGCTTTTTGCGCAACTTCAACAGCAGAAAAGGTCTTTGCAATGGGACTCGCTTGATTGTCATCGCTTTGTTTGACAATCTGATTCAAGCAAAAGTCATTACTGGGTCTGCAGAAGGAAATGTGGTGTTTATTCCAAGGATTGATTTATCTCCATCAGAGACTGGCTTACCTTTCAAGTTAAGACGTCGACAATTTCCCGTGAAGCCTGCTTTTGCCATGACCATCAACAAATCCCAAGGCCAAACACTGGAGAAAGTATGGATTTTTTTTCCAGAACCCGTTTTTGGACATGGACAGTTATATGTGGCTTTTTCACGAGTGAAAAGTCGATGTAATGTTAAGGTGAAAGTGCTGGATACACCCATTCAAGGAAAGTTGGTGCCTCATTCAGAAAAAGTCTTTACTAAAAATATTGTCTATAAGAATATTTTATTTTAAATTCTTTAGATATATATTACATTTGCATACAATAATGGATATAACAATGAAAGCATTCAGATTGCTGCATCACATGCCATTCTTTGCCGTAAAAATGTCCATGTGGATATGGTGAACTCTAAGATTATGGATTGCATTGCTGGTGAATACACTGAGTACATTAGTGATGATTCCATTAAGACTGAAGATTTTGACCAATATCCAGTGGAATTTTTAAATTCACTCACACCAATGGGAATGCCTCCTCATCGTCTCAAATTACAAATCGCCACCATTGTCATGCTTTTGCGCACCTTTAACATCATAAAAGGTCTTTGCAATGGGACTCGCTTGATTGTCATCGCTTTGTTTGACAATATGATTCAAGCAAAAGTCATTACTGGGTCTGCAGAAGGAAATGTGGTGTTTATTCCAAGGATTGATTTATCTCCATCAGAGACTGCCTTACCTTTCAAGTTAAGACGTCGACAATTTCCCGTGAAGTCTACTTTTGCCATGACCATCAACAAATCCCAAGCCCATACACTGAAGAAAGTAGGGATTTTTTTGCCAGAACCCGTTTTTGGACATGGACAGTTATATGTGGCTTTTTCACGAGTGAAAAGACGATGCAATATAAAGGTGAAAGTGCTGGATACACCCATTCAAGCCAAATTGCTGCCCAATAGTGAAATACTCTTTAATACAAATATTCTCTCTAATAATATTTTATTTTAAATTCTTTAGATACATATTAGATTTAGATACATAGTTACTTTCTAATTAAATACAAATATTACAATAAATTAGTTTAGCCATAGATGTATAGCAATAGAAAAAAAAAAAAAAAAAATATTTGTTATAGAAAAATATATTAAAATTAGTTATTATATATAAAATTGTCATTTAAGAAATATAGTCGTTAGTGTTCATTTTCACTAAAAATATAGTATATAAAAATATTTTAGTTTAAATTCTTTATATACATATTAAATTTAGATACATACTTATTTTCTAATTAAACAAAAATATTCCAATAAAATAGTTTAGCCATAGATGTATAGTACTAAAAAAAAAAAAAAAAACAAAAGAAAAAATTACTTTACCCATAGATGTATAGGAATTGAACAAAAAACATAACAAAAAAATAGTTTAGAAATAGATGGATAGCAATAGAAATAATCCAAAATACCAAAAAAATTAGTTTAGTTTTAGATAAATACATTATAATTAGTTATTAGATATTAAATACTCCTTTAATAAATATAGTCCTTAGTTTCACTTTTCACTAAAAATATAGTGTATAAAAATATTTTACTTTGAATTCTTTAGATACATATTACATTTAGATACATAGTTACTTTCTAATTAAACACAAATATTACAATAATTTAATTTAGCTATAGATGTATAGGAATAGAAATAGACAAAAATACCAAAAATATTACTTTCGTTATAAAGATATTATAATTTGTTTTTAGATCTAAAATAGTTATTTAAAATATATAGTACTTACTTTTTTCCCTTAAAAACTTTCATTTTACATTTCATTGTATATGTATATAAACAGACTTTATTTTGTAGATTGTAGATGTGTATCATCTAAATGCTTGCATTTAGTGATAAGAACCTGAAGCTTCAGCAGTATAGCTGCTGCGAGATTTCATTTTCTTTTTACACAGGGTGAGGTTTTTGTGAACAGCTAAGGCTGCCTTCAGACTTGCAGATGCATCTGCAGCGTTTTGAAGATGCATCTGCAAGCATCTGCATGCAGACGGTAGACCCTATCTTTATAATGCGACGCACGGTCTCTGCAGATGCTTGCAGGCAGCCGTGCGCACCCATTTACTGCCATATGTGATCTGTGCGCAGGCGGATGCCTGCATACAAATCACACACTCCCACCCGCACCAGGGATGCAACATGTCGTGTCCCTGGTGCGGAGGAGAGTCTGTGATCTGTACCCAGGCATCTGCCTGCGCACAGATCACATATAGGAGTGAATGGGTGTGCACGGCTGTCTGGAAACATCTGCAGACACTGTGCGTCCCATTATAAAGATAGGGTCTACCGTCTGCATGCAGATGCTTGCAGATGCATCTGCAAAATGCTGCAGATGCATCTGCAAGTCTGAAGGCAGCATTAGAGACGGGTGGGACAGCTGTTCACACACATCTCTATCTTGAAGTGTGTTCTATACATATAAGTACATACATACATATAGGTAGATATTTAGACACATAGGTACATATTTAGACACATAGGGAAAGAATAGACATTTTGATTTTAAATCTGACTTATTCTGCTATTTGTGGAATTTATAGTGGGAACAAATCAATTTTGCCACTTGCTGCCTAATGGTGACCTACAGTAATCTTACTGTAAGTTCCATGAAATGTTAATGGAATTTGTGCTTTACTTGCGGTAGTTGCGGCACATGTGCTTTCAACAGTTTCAACTGCAATAATCACAGTTAGCTCTGATTTTTAGTGGTTGCATTTAGTCAACCTGTTAAAGCTGTGCTTGCCGTATTTACTGCAAGCTAACTGCAAGTTCCATATACATTACATGTTACTTGCTGAAAGTGAGCTGTAGGTAGGTCCTTTGGTGCCAAGTACAGAAATTGTATTTGGTTATTCTACACCTTCTGCAAATAGTCAAAAAATATCTGCTTTAAAAGGAGTCTAACTATTAATTATTAGGGATAGAGTAGAGTAGGTCCCACCAGTTGTAAGGCTACCTTCCCGTGGTTGGTGGGGAAACATGTACTGGCTCAATCATAGATTATTAATATTCATATATATAAATTGAATATACGTAATCTGTACAAAACATCAGTGCCAGTATCTGTACGAAAAGCCTTGCCTTAGAATCATGACATGTACTACACTGACATATACCATACAAACATTGGTACTTGATAGATATCATGTCTTATTTGCATTATTGTCAAATTTGAATGAATAATGTATATATGCATGCTAGACTCCCGATTCTTTACAATTGAGCCGCCATCTATCATGGAATAATTGGATTATTAGTTAAAAATCTAATTTAATAAACTATACACCGATTCTAGAATCCCGATGCAATCGCATCGGGCTCACAGCTAGTAGTATTATAAAGCTGCAGGTGCAGACAGTGATAGCTGGGGGAAAATAAACAGTCTGACAGGTTCCCTTTAAGGAAAAGCACTTTTTTTTTCAATGAAGCAAACATTAAAGGGAACCTGACCCCTAAAAATTAGCCCCCAGCCTATTAATACCTGTCCCTGCACCATCTTTATTGAATTCTAGCCATCCCTTTGTGTAAATATTCTGTATTTATAAAGTTTATAAAACTGTTTTTATTACCTGCTTAACTACGGCTTCTCAGTGTTTGAGAAGTCACACAGGGCATTCCCTGTGGCTTCTCATCACCGCCTGTAATTCAATTATTCACGCCCCGATGGGCGTACTAAACCATACTGATCCTTCTCGTCCTCCTACATGGGCGGTATAGCCAGTATGATGCTAATCGCGTCATATCTGGCTATCCTGACGTCAATACACCCATTTGGGTTGAATTACAGGCGGCGATGAGAAGGCACAATGAACGCCCTGTGTGCCTTCTCAAGCACTGAGAAGTCGCAGTTCAGCAGGTAATAAAAGCAGTTTTATAAACTTTATAAATAAGGAATATCTACACAAAAGGATGGCTAGAATTTAATAAAGATGGTGCAGGGACAGGTATTAATAGGCTGGGGGCTGATTTTTATGGGTCAGGTTCCCTTTAAATGAATCAGAAATACATTCTATACATTGTTAATGTGGTAAATGACTATTCTAGCTGCAAATTTCTGGTTTTTAATGCAACATCTTCATAGGTGTATAGAGGCCCATTTCCAACAACTACCACTCCAGTGTTTTAATGGTATATTGTATTTGCTAACTGTGTAAGAAGGCTAAATAAGTATGTTAGCACAGCTGAAAACTGTTTGGCTGATTAGAGAATCTATAAAATTGACCTTCCTTTGAGATAGTTGAGAATCTGGAGCATTACATTTGTTTGTTCTATGAAACTCTCAAAATGGCCAGAAAAAGAGAACTTTTATGTGAAACTCGACAGTCTATTCTTATTCTTAGAAATTAAGGCTATTCCATGCAAGAGATTGCCAAGAAACTGAAGATTTCCTGCAATGGTGTGTACTACTCTCAAAAACAGGCTCTAACCAGAGTAGAAAGAGAAGTGGGAGGCCCCACTGCACAACTGAGCAACAAGACAAGTACATTAGAGTCTCTTGTTTGAGAAATCGACACCTCACAGCTCCTCAACTGGCAGCTTACTTAAATAGTACCCGCAAAACGCCAGTGTCAACATCTACAGTGAAGAGGTGATTCCGGGATGCTGGCCTTCAGGGCAGAGTGGCAAAGAAAAAGCCATATCTGAGACTGGCTAATAAAAGGAAAACATTAATATGGGCAAAACAACACAGACATTGGACAGAGGAAGATTGGAAAAAAGTGTTATGGACAGACAATCAAAGTTTGAGGTGTTTGGATCACACAGAAGAACACTTGTGAGATGCAGAACAACTGAAAAGATGCTGGAAGAGAGCCTGTCGCCATCTGTGAAGCATGGTGGAGGTAATGTGATGGTCTGGGGTTGCTTTGGTGCGGGAAAAATGGGAGAGTTGTACAAGGTAAAAGGGATTTTGAATAAGGAAGGCTATCACTCCATTTTGTAATGTCATGCCATGCTGAATTGCTGCAAAGGGAGCATTCTTTTACAAAAACAAAGTTTGAAGGAGAAAATTATTATTTCAGATAAAAATCTTTATTTCTAACCTTGTCAATGTCTGAAGTATATTTTCTATTCATTTTGTAACTCATTTGATAGACAAAAGTATGGGTGCCCTCACACCATGCGACGGCCCCGGAGATGTCGGGCGAGACCGTGCACATTTTTGGCGCCCCACCAGTGTTGCGGCCCCCCGTTTACACAGGGAGACATCTTCGGCGATGGGCCGGCGAGCTGAGAAGCGGCATCGCCGCCGAGTTTCTCAAAACCCCAGCGGCGATGCAGGACAATGGGAGCCTACAGCTCCCATCGCTTGTCAGGTCGCCGGAGGCCATTTACATGGGGTGATGTGTGCTTATCGCCACAGACCGGCCGCCTGGTTTCACATCACTGATGTGAAACCAGGCGAGCTGTCAGAGCCGCCGACATCGCCCCTTTTAATTAGGTGACGCAGGGGCAATGTCGCCATCAATAGGCCACGCCCCTACGTCGCCTATGTAATCAGCGGCGATGTTGCCAAGTGTAATGGGGCCTTATGAGTTTTCATAGAAAGCACAAAATTGGGTGACCCCAAACTTTTGAACGGTAGTGTACATAAACACACCTTCATATAATCAGGAAACGTTAAGAAGAATCCAATGTTCTGAACATGAATAGAGCATTTATGGTGTCCAGAAGTCAGAAACCAGTCATGTGACAAGTCCGTGGTCAGGTGATCCAGGTAGTAGTGCTCTTACAATCCACACTGCTGTTTCAGGAAAAAAGAACCACACGAGGTCTTGCTGTAATGGTATCCCTGATGAAGGAGCTGGGACAGCACCGAAATGTGTAGGAAATTAATACCATTACAGCAAGACCTCATGTGGTTCTTTTTTCCTGAAACAGCAGCACGAATCGTAGGAGCACTACTACCTGAATTTCTGTATATACGCCACTTTGCACATGGAGGTGCGGATCCAGCAGCAGCTGTATGAACGCATACACCAGTTGTGGGTTTACACAACTGGCCCAGGTGAGCACATGCAATTTTAAGGGTATTAAGTTTCCCTAAACGATAAGACCCATCCACTCTGTTTGTCTCTCACTTTAGATATGTGGTCAGGTGATGTCATCACACTACAGTTTAACCAGTCCCGTGCATACTCGGTAGCAAAGCACTGGGATCAATGTACCAATTCAGTACACATGCGCTGACAGGCCCGTCATAAACATATGCGCATGCACGAAGTACAAAGATGGCGATACAGACTACAAGTCCCTACATGCAATGTAGGTTTACACGATTTACCAGAGCAAATGAACCCATCAGGCTTGGGAATGAGTTATCAATATTGGGGATAACAAAAAAGGACAAAAAGGTTACATTACAAGACAAATTCACACTCAAATGGTTAATCCATAAAATGTACATGTGTCACATAAGGTTAGAATCAATCGAGCGATCTTATTCTTTCGGGCCAGTTCATCACTCGATGACTTAGTAGACAAACTAGAAGATTAGAGTTTTAAATCCCAAATATCCCTTCATAGTTTGAGACCAAGGATATAGGAACCCTTGTAGTCAAAATAGAGTTCATCACAATTGTATGCTCCATATGCTTCCTATTTCCAAATTCTCTTCTTGTGTTTCTGATAATATCTATAAGAGAACTCCGATTGGCAAGACCTCTAACAACAAGCAAAAAACCATGGGAAACCATGCAAATAGAGTGTGATTCGAAGGCAAGTGATATTAGTCATCACATAACATCATAACGGCACTATTTAGCAGGAAAGTAAGCAAATATTAGTATAACTAGATGGTGGCCCGATTCTAACGCATCGGGTATTCTAGAATATGTATGTAGTTTATTTATGAAGACTTAAGAATAATGTAATGTGAAGCTGGGTTTAAATCTGCCTATACAATGGCTGCCTGAGCTTCATCCTTTGCCGTCAGGACATGCTGAGGGTTGTAGTGCACCCTCATCTGTCTATACAATGGCTGCCTGAGCTTCATCCTTTGCCGTCAGGACATGCTGAGGGTTATAGTGCACCCTCATCTGCCTATACAATGGCTGCCTGAGCTTGATTATTCATCCTCAGCCTGTCAGGGCATGCTGGGAGTTGTAATGCACCCACATCTGCCTATACAATGGCTGTCTGAGCTTGATCCCTCATCCTCAGCTTGTCAGAGCATGCTTAGAGTTGTAGTGCATCAGTATCTGCCTATTCAATGGCTGCCTGAGCTTCATCCTTCATCCACAGCCTGTCGGGGCATGCTGGGCGTTGTAGTGCACCCACATCTGGCTATACAATGGCTGCCAGAGCTTTCTCCATATCCTGTCAGGGCATGCTGGGAGTTGTAGTGCACCAGTATCTGCCTATACAATGTCTGCCTGAGCTTCATCCTACATCCTCTGCCTGTCAGGGCATGCTGGGAGTTATAGTGCACTTACATCTGCCTATACAATGGCTGCCTGAGCTTGATCCCTCATCCTCAGCCTGCCAGGTCCTGTAGGAGTGGCATCAGCTGGCAGGATGGTCTACAGTGCACCATAGGCTGCCAAGCTCCCCTGTGCCCCATCACTCACCGCCTGGAGGTAGGATGCAGTGCAGCTGAGGGCACATCATGTTACCCAATGTCATCATCGTGTTCGGCCTGGGTTACTGAAGCCTAGAGGACCTTGGGTAAGGGAGCATGTGCAAGTTACAGGAAAGCCCTGCTATGTAAGGAGGCGACGTGCAGGAGGCGACGTGTAAGGGGCTGCTACCTATAGCAGCTATTGTCCATAGAGGGCTTACTACTAACTATGGTGAGCCATTAGAAGAGGTGTGGTGCTGAATTCCACTGTACAGAGCTGCTGTGTGTTTGTAGTAGTATTGTGTATTGGTAGACGCACCCTAATGTGCAGCTCCTACATCTACTAAATGCGTCGCGGAAATCCCGTTTTGAATGCGCGCAACTGTTTTACATACACTGTGCTCATTGGTTGCCGCAGCTGGCAGCAGCCGTGACAGACAGAGAACATTAGGAGATTATATAGTAGATGCACAGGCATCAAATCAAGCTTCAACAGATATTATTCTCAAAAAAAACAAAACCTGTAACGTTCAATTCCTCATCAAGGCCAGAGGGTACAACTAATTCTAAAAGACAAATACATTTGGATACAAGCAATACGTTTTTCAAAGGACTTCACTCGGATTCCTACTGACCTTCCATTATGATACTTCAAAAAGTGTGAAGCAATAGATGTCAAAGGCTTACCTTTCTCATGGTCTCCACATGTGAAATTGTTGATATGTGCTTTGTACATGCTTCTTCAGTTCCTGGGAAGTTTCACCAACGTATACCTTATTGCTGCAAGGACATACAGTTGTGGCCAAAAGTATTGACACCCCTGCAATTCTGTCAGAGTTTCTTCCTGAAAATGATTGCAATCACAAATTCTTTGGTATTATTATCTTCATTTAATTTGTCTTCAATGAAAAAAGACAAAAGAGAATGAAGCAAAAAGAAAAACATTGATCATTTCACAAAAAAACTCCAAAAATGGGCCAGACAAAAGTATTGGCACCCTCAGCCTTATACTTGGTTGCACAACCTTTAGCCAAAATAACTGCGATCAACCGCTTCCGGTTACCATCAATGAGTTTCTTACAATGCTCTGCTGGAATTTTAGATTATTCTTTTTTGGCAAACTGCTCCAGGTCCCTGATATTTGAAGGGTGCCTTCTCCAAACTGCCATTTTTAGATCTCTCCACAGGTGTTCCATGGGATTCAGGTCTGGACTCATTGCTGGCCACCTTAGAAGTCTCCAGTGCTTTCTCTCAAACCATTTTCTAGTGCTTTTTGAAGTGTGTTTTGGGTCATTGTCCTGCTGGAAGACCCATGACCTCTGAGGGAGACCCAGCTTTCTCACATTGGGCCCTACTTTATGCTATTGTTGGTAGTCTTCAGACTTCGTAATGCCATGCACATGGTCAAGCAGTCCAGTGCCAGAGGCAGCAAAGGAACCCCAAAACATCAGGGAACCTCCGCCATGTTTGACTGTAGGGACCGTGTTCTTTTCTTTGAATGCCTCTTTTTTTCTCCTGTAAACTCTATGTTGATGCATTTGCCCAAAAAGCTCTACTTTTGTCTCATCTGACCAGAGAACATTCTTCCAAAACGTTTTAGGCTTTCTCAGGTAAGTTTTGGCAAACTTCAGCCTAGCTTTATTATGTCTCTGGGTAAGAAGTGGGGTCTTCCTGGGTATCCTACCATACAGTCCCTTTTCATTCAGACGCTGACGGATAGTACGGGTTGACTCTATTGTACCCTCGGAGTGCAGGGTAACTTGAACTTGTTTGGATGTTAGTCGAGGTTCTTTATCCACCATCCGCACAATCTTGCATTGAAATCTCTCGTCAATTCTTCTCTTCCGTCCACATCTAGGGAGGTGAGCCATAGTGCCATGGGCTTTAAACTTCTTGATGAGACTGCGCACGGTATTTCCGGAGCAACACATCACCTTAGGTTACGGCCACAATTGCAGCGTGCGATGCTGAGGTGGACACGAAAAACGTGACCGTGCACGTTATATCGCCTCATATCGCCAGGTGATATTGCGGCATGTGAAGGTACCATCACGGTACTAATCCATTATTCAAACGACCACCCTACACTTGTAGAATTAGGTCCAGGAAGATCCCTCCTGTAGAGGAAATTGAGGAGGTAAGAAAGATGTTCAAGTTATTAACATTCAGAGAGTCCAGAAACTCTCAACACTAATTTTCAGTATCCCTCAACATAAGTGCGATGTTGTCAATAAAACGTAATAACCCTATGATGTTAGTTCTGTATTCAGAGGTTAAGTAGACCACAGTTGCCTCCCACCAACTTAAAAACAGAATGGAGAGGACTGGCGCACGTTGTGCACCCATCGTGACTCCTGATTGCTGTAGATAGAAATTTCTATGGAACATGAAATAATTATGCGTAAGCACAAATTTCATCAAGTCGATCAAAATTGAGTCATGCATATAATCTGAATTTTCTTTGGAGTCTAAAGCGGCGGTCACACGCTACGATATCGCTAGCGATATTGTAAGCGATCACGTGCACCCGCGATCGCTAACAATATTGCTCACATCGCTGGTGAGATGTCACACAGACAGACTCACCAGCGATGTGGACCAGCGAGATCGCTGGTTACTAAGGTACACATCGGGTTACTAGGCGCCGCGCGTCGCTTAGTAACCCGACGTGTACCATAGTTACCATCTCCCAGCATAGGCTCTGCCGCTGGGAGATCGTTCATCGCAAGATCTGAGCTCCGGAGCTCAGATCTCGATTTTGCGATTTTATCAATTCTCGCTCGTCGTATCTTGCCGTCACACGCACAGACATCGTTCAAGCGATGTTTAATCTGGCGCGTTCAAGCGATATCTTTCAAGATATCGTAGCGTGTGACGGCCGCTTAAGAAATATGCAACTGCTTGTAAACCAGTTTCATGAACTATATTCGAATACAGTGACTCTACATCACAGATCATGATCAAGGTGTCAGGAGGTAGGGTTAAGCCCTTTGTCTTTTGAATAAATTGGGTGGTATCCCTACTGTACGAAGGCAACTTCTGAACCAATTGTTGTAAATAATGGTCCAAATATGAACCAGCTTGTTCAGAACGATTGCCAATACCTGACACGATCGGTCAACCAGGTGGCTTCTCCAGATTTTTTGTGCACCATCAGTAAGAGGTAAAATGTTGGCACCATTGGTTTCGATACCCACATATATTCTATTTCTTTTTTTTTTTACATAATGCCATTTTTGGAAAAGTTGGGAATCTCTCTCAGGCAAAACTAACAGGTCCAGCAAAATTTTATCCTCTCTTGCTAACAACTTTATCTTCCAAAAGGTAGAGGAGAAAACAAGGGGATTGGCTACCTTGAATCTAATCCCTATAAACAGGGAGGCAATCGTTCAGAAGATAAGGGTGGCTGGAACCCTAGTAGACAGCGATCATGCTATTATAGAATTTACAACAGACTTCAAGGTTGGATTTCAGAAAGACAGATTTTAAGTGACTCCAAAAGACAATAGGAGGGATCAAGTGGCTGGATGTCCTTAAACCCAGAAATTAGATTCTCACAGTTCAATTGTTAGCAATCCCTAAAAAAGGCAAGAATAGGAAGCATTTAAGAAAACCAGGATGGATGAACACAGAATGTAAGCACATGGTAAAAAGGAAGAAAGAAATGTTTATAAAATGGAAATAGGAAGGCATATCTAAAGAAGACTACAATGCAGTCTGCAGGGTATGCATCAGATTAGTTAAAGCTAATAATGAATTAAGGCTTGCAAGAGATGTCAAAAGCAATTAAAAAGGATTTTGGGGGTATGTCAAAAGTAAAAGAAAGATGCTACAGGATGAAAACAGTGAAGTGGTAAAAATGATGTTGAGAAAGCTGAACTTTTAAATTTCTATTTTGCATCTGTTTTCTCTCAGAAAGTAAATGTAACATTAACTGATCTTCAGTGTAATACTAAAGGAATAGAAGAATCCAAGCTATCTATAAACAGAGAGATAATGAGGGAATACTTAGCCAATATAAATGAATTTAAGTCTCAAGGTCCAGATGAATTACACCCCAGGGTACTAAAGGAGATAGAGGAAATTTTTTAACCACTCTCCATAATCTTTGAAAATTCTTGGGAACAGGAGACGTATAGAGGAATGGAGAAGAGCAAATGTTGTCCCTAATGTCAAAAAGAGGAAGGTCAACTCAGGGAACTATAAGTCTGTGAGCCTGACTTCCATACCAGGAGACATATTTGAGCAAATTATTAACATGTATGCAAGTACCTGTATGACAATTAAGTGATCAACCAGAGCGAGCATGGGTTTGTAACTAATAAGTCATTTCAGACTAGCTTAATTTCCTTGTATGGCAGAATCACTGACTTGGTGGATCAGAGAAAGGCAGTAGGTATAATTTATCTTTACTTCAGCAAAGCTTTTGACAAACTATCTCATATCATCCTTATTAAAAAAAAATGACCAAGTATGAAATGGAAAAAGCAACTGTGGATTTATAATTGGCTTACTGATCGGACCCAAAGACTGGTCATAAATGGCTGTACATCTAGTTGGAAAGATGTCAAAAGTGGGGTACCACAGGGATCTGCCCTGGGCCTAGTGTTGTTCAACATCCTGAGCAATGATTTGGATGGAGAAATTAAGGGTAAGCAGATTACATTTGCTGATGGCACAAAGCTCGGAGAGGTGCAACTAGCAGAATAACTTTTAACATGGAAAAATGCAAAGCCCTTCATTTGGACAACAAAAAATGAAAAAAATCATATACAGAATTGGAGAAATGGAGATAAGTAACACCATGTGTGAAAAAGACTTGGGTATATTAATAGATTACTGAATGAACATGAATCAATAGTGAGATGCAACAGCAAAATAAGAAAGCACAACTCACGGCCCCCAACAGGTTATGTTTTCAGCATTTCCTTAGTATTGCACAGGTGATACCTTGATAATGATTCCATTACCTGTCCAATCCTAAGGAAATCATGCAAATGTGTCCTGTTTGGGGCCATGAGGATTGGAGTTTGGGAAATACTGGTCTAGATCATATGAAGTAATTATCACCCTATACTCCTCTTTGGTCAGACCTCATTTGGAATACTGTGGCCAGTTCTGGGCAACACATAAAAAAAAGAAATCAACAAACTGGAACAAGTTCAGAGAAGAGCGGCCAGAATGGTTACTGGTCTGCAAATTATGTCCTTTGAGGATTGGTTGCAGGATTTGGGAATGTTTAGCTTTCAAAAAAGAAGCGTTAGAGGAGACTTTTAATAGCTGTCTACAAATATCTCAAGGGCTGTCAAAGTGTAGAGGGATCAGGTTTATTTTCATTTTCTCAAGGAAAGATTAGAAGCAATGGGATGAAACTGAATGGGAGGAGCCACAGATTAGATATTAGAAAAGACTCTTAGACAGTGAGGGTGGTCACGAGTGGAACAGCCTGCCAAGAGAAGTGGTAGGTAGAGATGCCAGCCAAGGAAAATGCCAACACCTGGGTCTGATTCTCTCAGGTTGGAAAGGGCCATGGTTAATAGCCCTCCCCAGCCTCAAAATAGCAGGCTGCAGCCGCCCCATGATTTGCACCTCTGTTAGATGTGCCATGCCTAGTGCTTTACCCTGCTCCCCTGCTGCCCTGGCACTTTAGCAAATGGGGTATTGGTATTTGGACTTGATGCCAGCTTTGTAATGTCTTACAAACCAAGTCAGTAAGGAAACAAATAACCACACCTATAAATATTCTATTTGAAAATAAACTTCTCAATACACTCCTCTTTCACCATTTTTTAATTAAAATCCATTTTTTTTTAAGTCTACCATTCCACTCAGCAACAAAAAAAATGTAAAAAAAAATGAAGAAAACAAAACAAACAACAAACCCCGAAAAATCCTGAAGTTGTCCCAGCATATGAGGGGCAGATCACTGACTGCATCCCATATGCTAGGAGGCACAGACAGTGTGACAAGCCGTAACTTCACTGAGGTTATCTCAAGTTACACAGCAGGTATCATGCAACAGGGAATCTCACTGTGTGATCTGAGATAACCTCAGTGATGCCAGCGCTTCTCACATTCGCGGTCTGGTGGGAGCTGCAAAATCACAAAAGATATAGTGGGTTTAGTTCACTAGTATCATTACACAGCATGTATGAGGAGTGGTGATATCAGGGAGTGCAGTGCAGTTTAAACTCGTAGGATAGCCCCTGTGTGACCCATCAAGTCTGAACTGCAGTAATCTTTGTGATGGCACCACTAGTCACACTGTCGCCAGTGCCTGTGTGCCTGTCCTCACTACAAATGGGGGATGCTCTCTGTGAATATAATCCCCTCATCCATATGGTTGTAAGTAAGTCCAAGGAGAGCTGCAGTCGTGTTGGAAGGGCTTGAGGATTGCTCTTGCCCCATGGTTACCTCCACAGAGACTTCTAGAGCAGGGGTATGGACAACTCTAGTCCTCAAGGGCCACAGACAGTGCATGTTTTGAGGATTTCCATAGCATTGCACAGGTGGTAATGTAATCACTTGCACAGGTGATGATTCAAACAGCTTGTGCAATGCTAAGGCAATCCCGATAGCTTCGCCTTAAGTCCTTGAGTTGCGTTCTTGGCTGGATGTGGACTGCTTGATGTGATTTATGACAAGAGCAAGGCCTGTTGGTTTTGCCTCGTTGCTGGGTAGGCCCAATTTTATTTTTTACCTTCCCCAGTTTTGCACCTGTTGTACTTTCCCCTGATGGGTTAGCACAACTGCAGCCTTCGTGCTACACTTCAAAAACATAAATGGACTGTGCCCCATTATCTTGATGGCCTGTGCCCCATTTAAATGGACTCTGCTGATCCTTGTGAGACTTGCTGGGTGTTTAAGGCTATGTGCACACTGGTGGGCGGGTTTGTGTCGGCGGCGGCTGGGCGGACCCGCCAGGAAGCTCCGGAGCCGTCCACCGGCATCCTGGCGGGTATGTGCCGCGGGTGTGCGGCGGGCTACGGGCGGGTGCACAGCGGGTTAGCGCCGGCGGTGTTGCGGCGGCTGGAAGCAGTACATGATTCTGCTTGCAGCCGCTGCAGAACCGGCCGGTTTATAGAACATGCTCATTCGTTGCTAACCCGCTGGGAACCCAGCGGGTTAGCAACAGATGAGCATGTGTAAACCGCCGGTGTGTGCACACCAGGTGTCGGTTTACATAGGTTTTAATGTTAATCCAAAAGCCGCTTTTGGATTAACATAAATTTACATAAAACTTATGTAAACCGACCGGCGGTTTACACAGCTAAACCGACCCTAACCCGGCCAGTGTGCACATACCAATAGACTGTTTTGTGAAAAGGGGTAAAATCGGAGGATCTAATGTACCAGACAGATCATTTGTTTGCAATATTCAAGAACTGTGCCAAGGGAAGGACTCACTCATATACTGATGTTACCTGTGTTGCACCACTGCCCAATCAGAATGGACTCTAATGCCTATGCAAGCCTCTGTGGACTTTGTGCACCTTTTGGCCTATTGCCGTGTTTTATGAAAAAATGGATTTGAATTCTTTAGATCCTGGGTCTCATCCCAGTGAGACTGGAGTCAGGATGACCCAAAGAAAGAAGAGCAAAAACTTTCCACAATGTTTTAATTCTGTTTTAAGTGTGATTGTATGCAAGATGTCTTCCAGGCATACACTACGGCCGAGGACGGCCATGGTTAAAGAGGGGTGGTATGTAGGCAGGGTGTCCAGTGCCCACATGAAGTCTTTGCCTCCCTAAAGAAATCACTGTTCCTCTGTATACTGTATATGTGTATCTTTTATACTTTGTATGAAAAGTATATTTTAAATGCCTATGTACAAATGAACAGAGTTTGTGTAACTCAAAGCTGAAAAATTACATCTTGTACCAATGTCTGATTATTTAACTCTTAAAAAGTAAAGCTTTTCAGCCTGCAAATTTACATCCTACATGAGGCAGAGTCCCTGTACTGGCATTGGCATTTCTTCCAACGGGTTAGCGACTCAACAACAGGTCTTTTTTAGGGCAGTTCTGACAACCTCAACAGGCCCTTCAGACTCTTTTGCCCCTGAGAGTTTCACTCCAGCAGGCTGACTCCCATGTTAAGGCCTGGCCAGCAGCCGATGCTCCATCCTTTCTATATGGGCTTTCTGCTGCCACTCTTCAACATCCTCTGTGGTGTTGACACAACTTACCCCCATTGCATACCACACATTGCAGCCTTTTCTTTTCATGAAGGTTACACCTCACCAACATAGAGGGTGCGAAGTAAGGAAGGCAGATTGTACTGCTTCAGGGTGAACCTATTCACATAGCACTGATGACCAGAGCCCTCTTTATCTTTGAACCCGTACCTCCTCCTCCAAATGAAGTCCACCACCTAGCCCCTTGAACATTGCTCTTCAATGATAGCCTGAGTAGACCCCTTCAACCACTTTCAGGCAAGATCCTCTGAGAGCCTGCTCTAATCTACTAATGACAATGCCTGGGGTGGTTCAGGCCTATAAGAATCCTTGCTAAGAGGGTGTACGGGGCCGCACAAGGCATTCTCCTAGTTAAAGGCCTTTGGTAGGGGTGCTATAGAAGGCGAAGAAACAGTAGATTCTGGCACTACTACCTCCTCCTCTAACTCCAGATCCACTGGCTGCAGGTTTGGTAAGGACAGGCAGCCTGCAGGATCCTCCCACTGACTTCTGGATGTTTTGAGCTTGGCTGGCATTGAGAATGAATCAGATCCTGAGCTCCACTCTGGAGGTACCTCTTCAGGCATCCAGAACCAGCACTGGATCTGGACTTAATTATGGATCAGGCCCAAAGCAAGGTGCGTAATTGAACTCCAGCTCACATATGTGGGTATCTCCTGCTCTTCTCTGGGTTGCTCCAGTGGCGGTGAAACACCCTCAACCCTTGGGTGAGTAGGAAAATCATCTCCTCAAGAGCAGGCATCTCTTCGGATGGATTAATGTCCAGACTGCAGGCACATGGTAGCATGGTGTGGCTCCTCTGTACAGCAATCCCAAGATGGCATCTGCCTCTGCAGTGATGCATCTTTCCTTTGCCTAGGATCCCACCATTTACACTGACAGGACCCAATCGCTTAGGGGATATTATTGTTTGCCCAATCTTGTTGTCTTAAGGTCCTCATTAATCCCTCCATAGGGTGAGCTGCATAAGGCACCTGACTTACATATCCCTATGCCTGACATTTTTGGAGGAGAAATAAGAAAAAGAAAATAGTTTTTTCAGCTCACCACCAATTCATCTGGAATATTGGATAAGGCTACGTCCTCACGCTGCGCTATTGCAGCGCTATTGGTTTGCTTTGTATGGATTGCTATTTGCAGTGGAATGAAGGAAAATGCAGTGATGTTGGCTGTCCCAACCAAGTCAATGCATTTTTACAATTTTTTAAAATGGGAAAAGGAAATACTAACCACGAAAACTAAAAAATATAAAAGGGATGTGTCGGACTATAAAAACCATATGGTGTATAGATGGAAGAGCGGGAGAAAGAAGCCACATGGCTCCCCTAAGAATACGCCGAAAAGTCCACCCAAAATGCCATCTAAAGATCCTCCGGTAGACCCGTATCCTCATTATCGTCACTTGAAGAACCACAGGGAGGCAGCAAAAATTGGCCACCCCTACCAAGAGAGGATTTCAATGTGGGTAAAGAGAAAGGGAAACGAAGCATAACACCCCCAGAACCACAGGGCAAAAAGAGCCGGGGCAGTAACTTGCAGGTAGTCAATCTTTCTTCACATGTACTTACACTGCACCAATTGGAAGTGCTGAGATTGGGGTTATCTTTTGTACCCGTGAATAACTTTGACTTTTTTGTAGCTTTAAAAGATCTGCACCTCTTTACCTGCAAGTTAATCCTCAAAAAACTTCATAAAAAAGGAGAAAAAACAGATGTTGACGTGCGAGGAGAGGAGCAGGACATCATTGGGATCCTGGAGGACTTAGAAGAAGGAGAGGAGGAGAACGTGGAAGGTAATTCCCGTGACTTCCCGAGGTCACTATATCCACGATCAACCACATTCCCCCCTCTGTCCGCATGCCCAGAAATAGAGACCTTCCACAGATTAGTGGCACGAGATTTAAAAAAATTGTCTGGTCACCGTGAAGGAGCCGACAATTTATCATACCATCAAAGAATAGCTGTGGGAGAGCTGAGGGCACTACAAGATGTAGTTATAAAACCTGCGGACAAGGGGGGGAATGTGGTTATCTGGCCTGTGCAAATGTACGAACGTGAAGCCTTCAAACAGTTGAAAAACAAAGAAAACTATTCAGGTTTGTCCTACAATCCCCTAAAAAGTTTCATGTCTCAATTATTTGAGATTGTGGACAAGGCATATCAGGAGGGTGTAATCCCAAAAAAGATATGGGAAGGACTCTTGATTAAAGAACCTATAGTCTCAACCTTCTATCTTCTCCCAAAGATCCACAAAGATCCCCTCAACCCCCCGGGGCGTCCGATTGTGTCCGGGATAGGGGGGCTGTGTGACCCAGTGTGCAGGTTCATCAAGTATTACCTGCATCCACTTGTGGAAACGCTGCCCTCCTATGTCCGTGATACATCGGACGTCCTGAGGCAAGTTGATGGGATCTTTGTGGACTCTGACACACGTCTAGTTACAGCAGATGTTGAATCTCTATATTCATCAATCTGCCACCATGATGGACTTAGGGCTGTAGCCTTCTATTTGGAAAGTAGCAGTATGGAAGAATCCTTCAGTGTCTTGATTCTGGATCTCCTAGAGTATATCCTGACACATAATTTTTTCCTCTTTAAAGACCGGTTCTTCCTCCAGCAGCGGGGGACAGCAATGGGGGCGGCCTGCGCGCCCTCCTACGCAAATCTCTTTCTTGGCTATTGGGAGAGAGAGATTTTTGGGGGGGGTGCCCGGGCCGCCACCCAGGTGCTTTCATGGATGAGATACATCGATGATGTGTTGATGTTGTGGAAGGGATCAGTATCCCAATTGGAGACCTTTTTGGGATATTTAAATTCTAATGAATACAACATAAAACTAACCTACACACATCACACATCATCGGTGGATTTTCTAGACATTAAACTCTACATCCACCCCGACGGGTCTATACAAACTGATATGTACAGAAAAGCTACATCAGTAAACGCAGTACTGCACGCTTCCTCGGCCCATACCCCAGCAACGATCTCGGCGATCCCTGTAGGTCAATATCTAAGAGCCAGAAGAGTATGCTCAACGGATGGTTTTTTTTTAGGGACAAGCTAAAGACCTGAGGGATCGTTTTCTGGCAAGGGGCTATAGCAAGCGGTGCATCAAGCGGGGGTACATAGAAGCCCGGAGGAGGGATAGAAATACCCTTCTGTTGGGGAGTGACTGGCATAAGGAGGAAAAGGAAAATCAAGGAACCCAGATGGTTCGTTTTATAACAACCTATAATGACAAATGGAACAGGATTAGGGGAATCCTAAAGAGACACTGGGGGATTTTGAAACTAGTACCTGGACTAAGTGACGTGGTCACGGAAAGACCATTGCTGACTGCGAGAAGGAGTAACAGTCTAAAAGACATGTTGGTACATAGTCACTATGTGAGGGAGTCGAAACCATTAGTGAGTGGAGTAAGGAGGACGTTGGGATTCTACCCATGTGGTTCATGTCTGGCGTGTCGTAATATGGAGAGGACAAGGACTTTTAGAGCAGCCAACAGTGATCGGCTATATGACATCCGACACTACCTGACATGTACCACAAAGAATGTGATATACCACGCCATGTGTCCCTGTGGCCTGATTTACATCGGTCTCACATCTCGAGAGTTCCGTGTCAGGGTAAGGGAGCACATCAGGGACATAGAGGCGGCTAAAAAGATGGAACCAGGCGATCCTAATTTAAAAACCTTACCCCGCCATTTTAAATCTAAACATGGTTGCGACCCAACCAACTTAAAATTCAAAGCTATAGACGTGTGCCATTTGGGAGCAAGAGGGGGAGACTATAGGAAATCTCTTGCAAGGAGGGAATGCCAATGGATAGTCCGTCTGGGGACGCAGTCCCCAGATGGTCTCAATGAAAAACTAAGTTTTGTGTCATATCTCTAATCCTTGAAGCAAACTAATAGGCTTCTGGATTGAAGGATGTGGATATGATCTTCCTTCCATTATGGGGAGGATTGATATCCTATCCATAATGTGGATAAGATATTCTTGTCTTTTGATTGGCTGTGCTTGTAAGATCTGAGCCTTTGACTATGCTGTGGACCCCCAGTTTTTCCTGAGGGTTCCTTATGGTATTCTTCTATTATGGTTTTAACTGTTTTTTATTGTTTGTCTGTGTTTTTAGCTGTTCTATATCCCTCCCCCCCCCTTTCTACACCCTTCCGTTTACTCTCTGGATGGCATTCCGATATGGACCTTTACGGTGGCGACAGGACATTGTAACCTGAATCACTTCTATGGATGGCTATATGAAGGAGGACATCAGGATATATGGATAATGAGAGCGTCATATATAAACACTGTGTATTTGTATATGTATAATGCTGTATGTATCAAGATTTTATGTGCATATAATACCCATATATATATACATATAGAAGTCAAACATCTGAACTCATTTATTGGGTTGTATCCGGGTTGCAAAGTGATACCATAGCTGTATAGTGTCCATCTAACAATTTCACCTAATCTGGAGAGTATATATAAGAGAGCTGGGCAACTTTGCCCTCTTCCAAAATGGCGTTTGCGGTCCGCGCATGCGCGGTCGCGCGTCCTCGGGCTGCGGTGTAAGGCTTCAGTAACACGGGAAGGAGCGTCATATGACGCACTTCCAGTGTGTGAAGGCCGGAAGCCGCTGCTCGGGACGGCGCGGCCGCTCATTTGCGGCGTGGAGCAGCGCGGATTGGAGACAGGTGGTGAGAGGGGTGGTGGGGGGTATATTAGGATGGGGGAGACATGGCCAAACATGCCCCCTGTGGAAGCATTCAGGGAAACGCGTTGGGGCGTCCCCTAGTGGTCATCTCCACGCTTTGACTTCTGACATGGGTAAGCTTGGGCACAATCTCTATGTTGCTAAGTTTGATGTATTATTGGAGTTGAGTTAATAATCAGTGGTTGTTGTATTAGGAGGGGGATATGGTATTGAACCCTCTATACACTACAAGCTGTAGCTCTCAGCCATCTGTATACTAGGACTGCATAATGGTTTTTGTTAGTTTTTGCTACCATGAATATGTCTTGAAGTGGGAGAACAAGAAGACCTTAACCCCTTAGTGTCCTCTCAAACCCAGATCCATGTATAACTGTATCTTTTACATTTTTTGAGCACTTTGTACCTGCAATTTTTTAATCTCCTTGATGAATCAATAAAAGCATCTTTATAAAAAGCAGCTAAATTTGTGCTCTAAATTATTGGGATAGAAACTCTCCAAAACCCAAATCAGTATGTTTAATGTAATATGTGGGAGAGCCCTAACACTTCGTAAATATTATTCATGTTTATCCTGGATATATAAAACATTTTTACAATTGGGCATTCACACGCTGCACTTTTTATGGACTCGCTTTTGGGCTGAAAAGCAGATTCATAAAAAGAATTGAAATATTAATTTTGTGGCATTATTTCACTGCACTTTCCACTCACCTCGCCACGCTCCCTGGGTGATTTCCCCTTATACCGATGCTGCAGAACCTGTGAAGGACCTTGGACCGAGTGACATCACCTGGTCACATGGTGCTGCAGGGTCCCAGAGGCAGCACTCACTGCGGCCTCTGGGGATGACAGGACATTGCCAGTGGTCACCAGGTGAGCGTGGTGAGGTCAGTAAAGCGCACGCGAAAAGCACTGCGACGTTCACACACAGAACGCTGCCCTTTGTGAGGATCCGTTCTTGGTATACAAAATGCAGCATCAATTCTGTGTGTGAGCATAGGCTAGTGGGCAATGCATGGACAGGTCTGAGGGCCAGTTCCCACGTGAAGGAGGAAGTACTGTAACAGGAAAACAGTTAGGGCCGCTTCACACTGCGGCGTGATCCGGTTCTGTCCGGGAGGACCCAGACAGCCGCGGACCGGATCAGCACACAGGACTGGGGGGATAATATGCCCTCCAGGCCGGTGTGCAGCGCACGCAGTTCCCGCTGCTGATAAGTCAGGACCATGGGCGCCGCGGTCCCAAGCTGTCAGCGGCTGCAGCTGCATGCATTGCACACCGGACCGGAGGGCATATTAGCCCCCCAACCCTGTGTGCTGATCCGGTCCACGGCTGTCTGAGTCCTCCCGGACAGAACCGGACCGGATCATGCCGCAGTGTGAAGCGGCCCTTAGTTTTCAAAAATAGGCCAGCACTTGCAAAAAATAAAGTACATAGTCCTCTTCATATAAAAATAGGAACATTTTATTAGTGCACATTAAAAAGATGTTAAAATCGCAGTGCTACTTGTTTCGTGCAAAATATGCTCTTACTCATAGCATAGACATGTATAAAGCGAACAACTGTAAATACACACACATGACTACAAGTAACTGCAACAACTGCTTACACCCATGTTTAATGATATAACACACTTGTGGAAGTGCAAAAAATCTCTATTCTAAACGTATGGAAGGAAAAGAAAAAAAATGGAATGCATATTTTCATGAAGCAATATCCATATTATAGTGTTTTATGAGTGTGAACAGACCTATAAGACCACATATGTTGAACATATGATGGACATATGCTATTTTTATCTGAATTGCTAGCAGATAGGTGTAGATGAGATGGTCTTGCAAGCTGCTGAACCTCTACTATAATAACAAAACCACTCTTAAAGGGATGTTTAAAGGAGATTTAAAGGTTCCTGGAGTGTATAGCTGCTAGCACATCTGGCACTCTTCCAAAGGTTCATAGCCTACAGGTGTCCCAACACCTCGAAACTGAAGGAAGCTTAAAAAATTCTCCTTTAAAACTCCATTAAATTCACCAGGTTGAAAGCTACTGGTAGATCCGATGGCTGTAATCTCAGTTTACCTATCTGTTACCAGATTTCTCAGCCACCGGTGTTCCAGAGACCATTTTGATCAAAAACTTTAAAGGAATGCTTTAGAGCCATTTTAGGCTTGTGAACGGTTACCGAACAAAGCTGAGTTCACTGCCTTCTTTGCAACGTGTTTAAGTTTCTGATCCAGAACTTGAATCGGCCTGGTTCGTGCCGAATTTGAAATTGGAAAACACTATTTGGAAAAGTTCACTCATCACTAGTGGTTAATTTCCCTTTACTGTAAGTCTTCAAACAGAGGCTGGACAGACATCTGTCTGGGATGATTTACTGAATCTTGCTTTGAGCAGGGGTTGGACCAGATGACCAAGGAGGTCCCTTCCAAC
Source organism: Allobates femoralis (assembly GCA_033576535.1). Classification (NCBI taxonomy): domain Eukaryota; kingdom Metazoa; phylum Chordata; class Amphibia; order Anura; family Aromobatidae; genus Allobates; species Allobates femoralis. The sequence goes on along the minus strand of JARQOC010000003.1, from coordinate 72,560,054 downwards.
TCTACCATTCTATGATTCCATGTGTAAACATAAGGTGTCAGCATTGTATTAAACAATCACTGAGGTGTATGATGTGACATATGTAGGTGTATTCTTTAACCCCATTACGACCAATGACGAGTTTAGCCGTCATGAAAAGATGTCAGTTCCCGCATCATGACGGCTAAACTCGTCTTGGCTTTGAACTGTCACTGCTTGTAAACAAACAGTGACAGCTCAAATCTAACAGCTGTCAGTGACAGCTAAGGGTCAGGGGCAGAGGTGCGGGGACCCTTGTTAACCCCTTCCCGACACGTCTCACCATTTGAGACATGAAAACCAGTGCATTGCCGACACATGTCTCAGCATCTGAGACATCTGGGGAACGCACTCCTGCAGCTCAAGTGAGGTTCTCACTGACCTGTCACTTGAGCTGCAGGTAGTTGGGGACTTGTACTAAACCCCAGGGGGTGTGGATTTGCCCCCCCGAGGCTATAGTCACGGTAATTGGGGGTTAAAAATGAGATCGGCAATTACCGCGACTGTACACAGTGTGCGGTCTCCTGCCGCTGATTCTCTGCCCGGCTCCTCCTGCTCATTTCCCCTGTCCCTTCCTGTTCCTCCCCCCCCCTGCTCATCCACCCTATCCCCCACTGTGTCCGGCCCCCTCGCTGATCCCCCTTGTCCCCCGCTGTATCCACCCCCCCGCTCATCCCTCTTATCCCCCGCTGTATCCGCATCCCCTCCTGCTCATCCCCCTTGTCCCCTGTTGTGTCCAGCATCCCCGCTCATCCCCCCTGTACCCTGCTGTCCGGGCCCCCCCCCACTCATTCCTCTTGTCCCCCGCCCTGTCCCGGGTCCCCCGCTGTCTCCGGCCCCCCCGCCACCGCCGGTGATCACAGTACCAGTAACCGGCGGGAGGCGGTGATCACCGACCCGGTGATCACCTCTTCCCGCCGCTTCATCCCACTCACCTCCTCCTGCCGTCGCCGCTGCCACTGTCGCCTCCGCCTTCCGCTCACCTCCTTCTGCTGTCACCTCCTCTCACCGCCGCCATCTCATCCTTCCGGACCCGACGTCCGGTAAGATCCCCTGCATGATCCCCCATCCCCCTGCAGGGGGATCCCTGATCCCCCATCCCCCTGCATGGGGATCAAACTGCAGAAACAGATCTGACAGCTCAGGTGCAGTGATCCAGTAGATCACTGTGCCCAAGTTGTCAGATCGCTTTCTACATCTTGATCCCCATGCAGGGGGATTCCCCTGCATGTGGATCAAGATCGCTTTCTACATCTTGATCCCCATGCAGGGGGATTCCCCTGCATGTGGATTGAGCTGCAGAAAGCAATCTGATAGCTCGGGTGCAGTGATCCAGTGGATCACTGTGCCCAAGATGTCAGATCGCATTCTGCCGCTTGCTCTCCATGCAGGGGAATCCCCCTGCATGAGGATTGAGCTGCAGAAAGTGATCTGACAGCTCGGGCGCAGTGATCCACTGCACAGTGATCCGGGCTTTCAGACCACTGCACCCGAGCTGTCAGATTGCTTTCTGCAGCTCAATCCCCTTGCAGGGGGATCAGGCGCAGTGATCCACTGTGTGGATGCAGGGGGATCATGCTGCAGTGAACTAATCTGACAATCCTGGCACAATGATCCATTATGGGGCTGTCAGATCACTTCACTGCAACGTCGTGTCACCTGACCCAAGCCTCTGAGATCATGTGATCTCTGAGACTTGGGTTTGCACAGTGATGCTGCACTGTATGGCAATGATCTGCCATACAGTGCATTATCACTATGACACCAGAGACTGCAACAAGAGGATACTTGATTCCTTTGCTGCAGTCTCTGGATGTAGCAGAGGCGATTGAGCGTTGTGGGAGCTTCGTTGCGGACTACGTCGGATCTTTATATAATAAAGATGGAGTCCAAAATTTGTTTGTGTTTTTTTTTCTAATAAAAAGATTTTTCTCTGTGTGGTGTATTTTTTGACTATTTACTAGAGATTCCTAATTGCCGGGTCTAACATAATGAATCTCGGGCTTAGTGCCAGCTGCCAATAAAAAAGCTGTCATTAACCCCTTTATTACCCAGTTTGCCACCGGCACCAGGGCGACTGGACTGCTTCAATGAATGCGCCATTTTCTGGAGCGGCTGCGGGTTGCAATTCGCAGCATGGGGGGCCCAGAACGCTTGGGCCTTTCCATGCTGAGGATTCCAGCCCCCAGCTGCCTAGTTGTACCTGGCTGGGCCAAAAATATGGCAGAGCCCCACATCTTTTTTTTCTTTCTAGAATTAGTTCTAGAAATTAAAAAAAATGGGCTTCGCTGTATTTTTGGTTGCCAGCCAGGTACAACGAGGCAGCTGGGGGTTGGTGGCAGTCCGTAGCTGCCAAGTTGTACCTGGCTGGACCAAAAATATGGCGGAGCCCCACGTCATTTTTTTTCTTTCTAGAATTAGTTCTAGAAATAAAAAAAAAGGCCTTCACTGTATTTTTGGTAGCCAGCCAGGTACAACTTGGCAGCTGGCAGACTAGAATCCTCAGCGTGGAGTGACCCAAATGTTGTGGGCCCCCCACGCTGCAAATTGCAACCCACAGCCACCCAAGAAAATAGCGCATTCATTAGAGGCGGCATTTTTTGGTGCTGTACCCTAATTCTTCCAGTTGCCCTTGTGCTGTGGGTTCTCCATATGCGACATGGTGTCCGCTAACAATTTCAATGGAAAATTAGCTCCAATTGTTAGCGGAAACCATGTCGCGCATGGAGAGCATCTCCCTGTGTGCCTGAACATTGGAGCTCCCCACAAGTGACCCCATTTTGGAAACTAGACCCCCCAAGGAACATATCTAGATACATAGTGAGCACTTTGAACACACTTGTGCTTCACAAATTAGTCCGTAAAAGGGAAAAAGAAGATTTTTTGTGAAAAAAAAAAAGTAATTTTTCATTTTTACGGATCAATTTGTGAAGCACCTGGGGGTTCAAAGTGCTCACTATGCATCTAGATAAGTTCCCTGGGTGGTCTTGTTTCCAAAATGGGGTCACTTGTGGGGGAACTCCAATGTTTAGGCACACAGGGGCTCCTTATATGCGACGTGGTGTCCACTAATAATTCCAATTGTTAGCGGACACCATGTTGCGTATGGAGAGCCTCTGTGTGCCTAAACATTGAAGCTCCCCCACAAGTGACCCCATTTTGGAAACGAGACCCCCCAGGGAACCTATCTAGATGCATAGTGAGCACTTTGATCCCCCAGGTGCTTCACAAATTGATCCATAATAAGAAATAAGTACTTTTTTTTTCACAAAAAATTTCTTTTTTCATTTTTACGGATCAATTTGTGAAGCACTTGGGGGTTCAAAGTGCTCTCTATGCATCTAGATAAGTTCCTTGGGGGGGTCTAGTTTCCAAAATGGGGTCACTTGTGAGGGAGCTCCAATGTTTAGGCACACAGGGGCTCTCCAAACGCAACGTGGTGTCCGCTAACAATTTGACTGAAAAATCAGCTCAAATTGTTAGCGGACACCATGTCGCGTTTGGAGAGCCCCTCTGTGCCTAAACATTGGAGCTCCCCCACAAGTGACCCCATTTTGGAAACTAGAGCCCCCAGGGAACTTATCTAGATGGATGATGAGCATATTTAACCCCCAGGTACTTCACAAATTCATCCGTAAAAATGAAAAAGTACTTTTTTTTCACAAAAAGTTTCTTTTAGCCTAAATTTTTTCATTTTCACATGGGGAACAGGATAAAACGGATCCTAAAAATTGTTGGGCAATTTCTCCTGAGTACACCAATACCTTATATGTGGTCATAAACCACTGTTTGGGCGCACGGCAGGGCTCAAAAGGGAAGGAGCGCTATTTGACTTTTTGAATGGAAAATTAGCTCCAAAAGTCAAATTGCGTTCCTTCCCTTCTGAGCCCTGCTGTGCACCCAAACAGTGGTTTATGACCACATATGAGGTATCGGTGTACTCAGGAGAAATTGCCCAACAAATTGTAGGATCCATTTTATCCTGTTGCCCATGTGAAAATGAAAGAATTGAGGCTAAAAGAACATTTTTGTTGGAAAAATTAAAGTGCCCATTTTTTCCTTCCACGTTGCTTTAGTTCCTGTGAAGCACCTGAAGGGTTAATAATGTTCTTGAAAGTAGTTTTGAGTAGTTTGAGGGGTGCAGTTTTTGGGATGGTGTCGCTTTTGGATGTTTTCTGTCATGTACTCCCCTCGAAGAGACTTCAAATGTGATGCGGTCACTAAAAATATGTTGTTGTTTTTTAAAATTTTGCTGGAAAAATGAGAAATTGCTGTTGAACTTTGAACCCTTATTACTTCCTACCCAAAAAAATTTTTTTTTCCAAAATTGTGCTAATGTAAAGTAGACATGTGGGAAATGTTATTTATTAATTATTTTGTGTCACATAACTCTCTGGTTTAACAGGATAAAAATTAAAAATTTGAGAATTGCAAAATTGTCAAAATGTTCGCCAAATTTTTTATTTTTTCACAAATAAACCCAAAAATTATCGACCTAAATTTACTACCAACATGAAGCCCAATATGTCACGAAAAAACATTCTCAGAATCGCAAGGATTCATTGAAGCGTTCCAGAGATATTACTTCATAAAGGGAGAGTGGTCAGAATTACAAAAAAACGGTCTGGTCATTAAGCTGCAAAGTGACTCGGTCCGTAAGGGGTTAAACACAGGGTGGTCCATTTATATGGATGCACCTAAATAAAATGGGAATGGTTGGTGATATCAACTTCCTGTTTGTGGCACATTAGTATATGGGAGGGGGAAAACTTTTCCAGATGGGTGGTGACCATGGCGGCCATTTTGAAGTTGGCCATTTTGGATCCAACTTTATTTTTTTCAATGGGAAGAGGGTTATGTGATATATCAAACACAATGAGAATTTCCTAAGAAAAACAATGGTGTGCTTGATTTTAACATTAGTAGTAGTAGTAGAAAAAGTAGAAAAAGAAGAAGCTGCACGTGAAACGTGCGTCAGAGGTGTTCTTCTTGTCTGTTTTCCTAACAGGTTTTGCCCCTACTTGATTTATCATCATATCTAGCAAATGTTTTGCACTAGGCATTTTTCTTATTTCTCCTGATTTACTCCTATGTAAGATATCTCCTATTCCTTCTTATGTCTCCTTGACCGTTTGTACTGGGTGTTCTGATAAAGTAATTGTGCAGGAAGTGTATTTATCTTCTACTCATCAGTCATTTGATTCTGGTCACTTCGGAAGGGTGGTGACCTTATGATGGGGGCAAGCCCTGTGGCGCTGGGGGGGGTGGCTGTCTCTTCTCCCCGTGTGCTCTCCCCTGTCTTCTCTCTCTCCCACCTGTGTGCTATGATGTAATAACACCCCACTATGATGTCAAAATACCCCATTGTGATGTCATAATACCACATTGTGATGTCAAAATACTCCATTGTGATGTCATAATTCCCCACTATGCTGTCATAATACCCCATTCAGGCAAGGTCCCCTATAAATTCGTGTCTGGGGGGTGGTCTTAGGCAGTTCAGAACACAGCAGTACTGAGGAAGACATCTTGGTGAACAAAGCCACGCTAGGCCTGTACCAGTGAGAGAGACTGACCAGTGTGAGGGACCCAAGAGTGAGGGTCGGAGGCAAGGCGAGTAAGCCAGGGGAGTGGAACCATACAGATTTGCCCCAGAGGTGCAGCATTGACAACCTGGACACCAGAATACAAGACTGTGAGGGATCTAACAGCCCAGCAGTAAAGACCGGAAGGCCTGGGAGGACTCAAGTCTCCCAGCCGCAGCAGTACCTGGAAGCACAGCCGCACATAGAGCCCGGGGACCCCAGCTGACACAGCGGTGCCCACCAGCAGGGTTCACGCCGCCTGCCATACAAGTGAAGACAGCAGGAGAGAGTCAGGGTTTAGCTTCAGGCAGCCTAGGACTGTAGCGAACACAGCACGACAATGAGGCCTCATAACTCATCGGCTGTGGAGATCCTGAACTGCTTCCAGACAACCCGGACTGTACCTTAGATTTAACCTTCATCATCATCAACAACAGTAAAGGTACGGAAACAACAACCCTGTGTGTGACTGTTATTGGGGCCCCTGACCCTGCTCTCATCATAGACTGTCCCGTAACTTTATCATCCACAACTGCCCCGAGGATCCAGCTCCGCCTACGGGGAGCGTAACCATCTTGCTGCTTCACCATCACCACAGAGGACTGTCCCGCAGTGCCAGTAACATTACCCGAACCGTAGGTGGCATCACAAAACACTTTTATTCTATTTTTATTGACTGTTTTCCCCTTTGTAAGCGACCACCAGGGCCACAGGACCGGGCAAAAGGCTCTAATGACATCCCCCTTGAACTAAACGACCGGAACTGGGTACCCCATGGCCCTGGGGCGGGTCACAAGTACCTGGAGGATATTCACCTACCTTATTATTAATATTTGAGGAAACCAATACCCCTTAACTAAAGTACCTTATTGTTTACTTATGTACAGTGAAACCAGAAGTTTACATACACTATATAAAAAGACACATCTGCATGTTTTTCTTACTATCTGACATGAAATCAGAATAAACCTTTCCCATTTTAGCTCAATTAGGATTATCATAACTATAAATATTTGCCAAATGGGAGAGAATGAGAGAAAGAATGTTTAAGGTATTTTTATTACTTTCTGCAAAGTCATAAGTTTACATACAATAAGATTACTATACACTTAAATAATTTAAGACAGCCCATATGATGATGTCTTGTGTTTGGAAGCTTCTATTGGCAAGATCTGAGTTAAAGGAAAACTGTCAGATCAAAAGTCCATATGTAACTGCTATCATTTTCTAATTCCTCACTCTAAACTCTCTCTATTCATATATTTCTTTTATATACAGTTGTGGCCAAAAGTATTGACACCCCTGCAATTCTGTCAGATAATACTCAGTTTCTTCCTGAAAATGATTGCAATCACAAATTCTTTGGTATTATCTTCATATAATTTGTCTTCAATGAAAAAACACAAAAATAATTGTCCTAAAGCCAAATTGGATCTAATTCCACACCAAACATAGAAAAGGGGGTGGACAAAAGTATTGGCACTGTTAGAAAAATCATGTGATGCTTCTCTAATTTGTGTAATTAACAGCACCTGTAACTTACCTTTGGCACCTAACAGGTGTTGGCAATAACTAAATCACACTTGCAGCCAGTTGACATGGATTAAAGTTGACTCAACTTCTGTCCTGTGTTCTTCTGTGTACCACATTGAGCATGGAGAAAAGAAAGAAGACCAAAGAACTGTCTGAGGACTTGGGAAATCAAATTGTGAGGAAGCATGAGCAATCTCAAGTCTACAAGTCCATCTCCAAAGATCTGAATGTTCCTGTGTCTACCATGCTCAGTGTCACCAAGAAGTTTAAAGCTCATGGCACTGTGGCTAACCTCCCTAGATGTGGACGGAAAAGAAAAATTGACGCGAGATTTCAATGCAAGATTGTGCGGACGGTGGATAAAGAACGTCGACTAACATCCAAACAAGTTCAAGCTGCCCTGCAGTCCGAGAGTGCAACAGTGTCACCCCGTACTATCCGCCAGCGTCTGAATGAAAAGGGACTGTATGGTAGGAGACCCAGGAAGACCCCACTTCTTACCCCGAGACATAAAAAAAGCCAGGCTGGAGTTTGCCAAAACTTACCTGAGAAAGCCTAAAACGTTTTGGAAGAATGTTCTCTAGTCAGATGAGACAAAAGTAGAGCTTTTTGGGCAAAGGCATCAACATAGAGTTTACAGAGAAAAAAAAAAGAGGCATTCAAAGAAAAGAACATAGTCCCTACAGTCAAACATGGCGGAGGTTCCCTGATGTTTTGGGGTTGCTTTGCTGCCTCTGGCACTGGACTGCTTGACCATGTGCATGGCATTATGAAGTCTGAAGACTGCCAACAATAGCATAAAGTAGGGCCCAATGTGAGAAAGCTGGGTCTCCCTCAGAGGTCATGGGTCTTTCACCAGGACAATGACCTAAAACACACTTCAAAAAGCACTAGAAAATGGTTTGAGAGAAAGCACTGGAGACTTCTAAGGTGGCCAGCAATGAGTCCAGACCTGAATCCCATAGAACACTTGTGGAGAGATCTAAAAATGGCAGTTTGGAGAAGGCACCCTTCAAATATCAGGGACCTGGAGCAGTTTGCCAAAGAAGAATGGTCTAAAATTCCAGCAGAGCATTGTAAGAAACTCATTGATGGTTACTGGAAGCGGTTGATCGCAGTTATTTTGGCTAAAGGTTGTGCAACCAAGTATTAGGCTGAGGGTGCCAATACTTTTGTCTGGCCCATTTTTGGAGTTTTGTGTGAAATGATCAATGTTTTGCTTTTTGCTTCATTCTCTTTTGTGTTTTTTCATTGAAGACAAATTAAATGAAGATAATAATACCCAAGAATTTGTGATTGCAATCATTTTCAGGAAGAAACTGAGTATTATCTGACAGAATTGCAGGGGTGTCAATACTTTTGGCCACAACTGTATATTTCCCTCCTATCTTCTGTAAACTTCAAATAACGAGATTCAATCCATCTGTCACTCACAGTGAAAGATCCACTTAGTTCTGCTGTCCACTCCCCATAAACATGAATATGCATGTCACATACTCACACCACATCACTGTACAGGAGATCACTGAGGGGAAGGGGGCTGTATTCTCCTCTCTGTGTCTGCAGCCAAGAAAGAGGTGAAATACAACACACAAACTGTCACAGCATGATGCCTGCTTAAAACAGAAACAGATGGAGTCTAGATAAGTCAGATCAGCAATAGCTCTCTCCCTCCTTGTCTTCATCAGAAAAGAAGCTACTGAAAACTGACACTGCACTGGAAGAAAAGGGAGGAGAGAGGAGAGAGCTGCTGAAAGGGAGTGCATAATTACATGACAGTTTATGCAGCACATGACTATTCCTGTTTGGTTATAATGGATAGAACTAATCCAGGAGTTTACTGCAGGGATTGACAATGCTAATAACGTGGAAACTACAAACAGTAAAATAATATTTTTCCATGTTTTTAAGAGGTCTGCCCAGGCACTATTCAAGGGTAATATTAGTATCATACTGAAAAATGACCTGACAGTGTCCCTTTAATTAGAGATACACCTGTGGATGCATTTAATGCACACCTGAAACACACTGCTTCTTTGTATAGGAAAGTCTAAAGAAAGCAGCCAAGGTATCAGGAATAGAATTGTGGACTTGCACAAGTCTGGTTCATCCTTAGGTGCAATTTCCAGATACCTGAAGGTGCCTCGTTCATCTGTGAAAACAATTATACGAAAGTACAAATAAGATGGGAATGTCCAGCCAACATACCCACTCAGGACGAGTAATTGTGAATCCAGGCAGCACTCTCCTTTGTGGTGCTCAGGAGTGGAATGGCACATCCAGACAATATTAGAAAGTAATGCTGGCACGCTAGATTTTCTTAAAAAAATCTCTGTTTTATTCAATTCAATAGTTTTCCATTTTAATGCTTTACCGTTAACATGGAAGACTATTGCATTGAATAAAACGAAGAGAATCAAGCGTGTGCCACCATTACTTTCTAATACTACTCAGGAAGTAGACGGGTTCTGTGTTGCAGAGATGCTTTGATCCAACATGTGCATATCAACCTAAGAACAAAAAGAAAAGACCTCGTGAAAATCATGGTGGAAGCTGGTAAGATTTTATCATTATCCACAGTGAAACAAGTACTCTATCAACATGGGCTGAAAGGTCACTCTGCCAGGAAGAAGCCATTACTCCAAAAGAAACATTAAAAAATAGCCAGATGAATGTTTGCAAATGCACATAGCAACAAAGACCTATATTTTTGAAGACATGTCTGACGAAACTGAAATTATACTGTTTGGCCATAATGACCATCGTTACATTTGAGGGAAAAAAGGAGAAACTTGGAAACCTAAGAACGCCATCCCAACTGTAAAACATGGGGGTGGCAGCATCATGTTGTGGGGGTGTTTTGCTGCAAGAGGGACTGGTTCACTTCACAAAATAGATGGCATCATGAGGACAGAAGATTATGTGGCAATACTGAAGCAACATCTCAAGACATCAGCCAGGAAGTTAAAACTTGGAAAAAAAACGAGTCTTCCAAATGGACAATGACCAAAAGCAAACTGGCAAAATTGCAAACTGGTTACAAGGTGGCGTAAGGATAACAAAGTCAATGTTTTGAAGTGGCCGTCACAAAGACCTGATCTCAATCCTATTGAAAATTTATGGCCAAAGCTGCAAAGACAGGTGCGAGCAAGGTGACCTACAAACATGGCTCAGTTACACCAGTTCTGTCAGGAGGAATGGGCCCAAATTCCTACCAAATATTGTGAGAAGCTTGTGAGAGGATAGCCAAAACTTTAGACCCAAGTCATACAGCTTAAAGGCAATGGTACTGAATACTAATGAAAACTTATGACTTTGCAGAAAGTAATAAAAATGCCTTAAAACATTCTCTCTCTCATTATTCTGCATTTGGCAAATTTAAATAATTATGGTAATCCTAAGTGACCTAAAACAGAAAAGGTTTATTCTGGTTTCATGTCAGATAGTGAGAAACACATGCATATACAGTGGGGAAAAAAAGTATTTAGTCAGTCACCAATTGTGCAAGTTCACTCATTTAAAAAGATGAGGTCGGCCTGTAATTAACATCATAGGTGACCTCAACTATGAGAGACAAAATGAGAAAACAAATCCTGAAAATCACATTGTCTGATTTGGAAAGAAATTTTTTCAAATTTTGGTGGAAAATAAGTATTTAATCAATAACGAAAGTTCATCTCAATGCTTTGTTATATATCCTTTGTTGACAATAACAAAGGTCAAACTTTTCCTGTAAGTCTTCACAAGGTTGGCACACACTGTTGCTGGTATGTTGGCCCATTCTTCCATGCAGATCTCCTCTAGAGCAGTGATGTTTTGGGCCTGTGGCTGGGCAGCACGGACTTTCACCTCCCTCCAAAGCTTTTCTATAGGGTTTAGATCTGGAGACTGGCTAGGCCACTCCAGGACCTTGAAATGCTTCTTACGAAGACACTCCTTCATTGCCCTGGCGTTGTGCTTGGGAATCATTGTCATGCTGAAAGACCCAGCTACGTTTCATCTTCAATACCCTTGCTGATGGAAGGAGGTTTGCACTCAAAATCTCATAATCCATGGCCCCATTCATTCTTTCATGTACACGGATCAGTGGTCCTGGTCCCTTGGCAGAGAAAAGCCCCAAAGCATGATGTTCCCACCCCCATGCTTCACAGTAGGTATGGTGTTCTTTGGATGCAACTCAGCATTCTTTTTGCTCCAAACACATTGAGTTGTGTTTCTACCAAACAGTTCTACTTTGGTTTCATCTGACAATATGACATTCCAAATCCAAATCAGACAATGTGATTTTCAGGATTAGTTTTCTCATTTTGTCTCTCATAGTTGAGGTCACCTATGGTGTCAATTACAGGCCTCTCTCATCTTTTTAAGTGGGAGAAGTTGCACAATTGGTGTCTGACTAAATACTTTTTCCCCACTGTATGTCTTTTTATATAGTGTATGTAAACTTCTGGTTTCAACTGTATGTGCTCAAAAGACTTGCTCATGGCAATCTTACCATGAAGTGTGAGTTCAAGGTTTGATTTTCACTAATTATTAACACACATTCCTATTCTAAGTTTACTTTTCCTTTCATTTCTCCCAGTCACACAATATCATAGATCTGCCCAAATTACACATAACGCAGGTTACAAACTAAAAATTAAACCAAAGAAAAAAAAGCCAAACAATTGAGGTCTAGAGGAAAAAGGTGGACTCAAATACTTGGGTAATACATTCCTTTATACGATAGATACAATTTATTTTGGCAATAAACTCAGAAACTAGAGATAATTGCTTCCAGTACCTGGGAGTAAACCACCTAGCAGCCACCAAAGATTATCAAATCAATCATTTTATCTTTTTCACAGCTTGCAGCCTACATTGAACCTTCCACCACTAGACCTGGCGCTCCACCACCATCGGAGACGGCGCCCCACCACCTGACCTGGCGCTCCACCACCACCTGACCACCACCACTTGACCTGGTGCTCCACCACCACCTGACATGGCGCTCCACCACCACTGGACCTGGCTCTCCACCACCATCGGAGCTAACCCAACCTACTGTCTCCCTCCCCACTGCCCTGTAGAAAATGTATACCGTATATACTCGTGTATAAGCCGAGTTTTTCAGCCCAAAAATTGGGCTGAAAAGTCTCCCCCTCGGCTTATACACGGGTCAATACGGTAGGCTGCGTGGTGGGGGCTGTGTCAGGGGCTGGGGAGGCTGGAGGAGGCGGGGGGAGGCTGCTGTATGAGCGGCCCCCTCACGTGGGGCCGCTCATTATATATGCACTGCTTCCCCCTGTCAATCAGCGGCAGGGGAAAGCAGTGCATATCTGGCCCCCAAATGCTGGCACTCGCCCCCCTCTGTGTAAGGGCCCCCCCCCGCTGCTTATCTTACCATCCTGATCCTCTGCACAGCGCCGGTCCTCGGTGCTCCGTTCTTCATGATCCCGTCCGGCTACATCCGGGATCCCCGGCCGTCACAGGCATATGACGTTATCGTGCGACGACCGGGGATCCCGGATGCAGCGAGGACGGAGCATGGAGAACGGAGCACCGAGGACCGGCGCTGTGCAGAAGACCGGGATGGTAAGATAAGCAGCGGGGGGGGGGCCTTACAAGGAGGGGGGGTGAGTGCCAGCATTTGGGGGCTGCTGTATACCCCCTGGGGGCTGCTGTATTACCCCTGGGGGCTGCTGTATACCCCCTGGGGGCTGCTGTATACCCCCTGGGGGCTGCTGTATACCCCCTGGGGGCTGCTGTATTACCCCTGGGGGCTGCTGTATAACCCCTGGGGGCTGCTGTATTACCCTGGGGGCTGCTGTATAACCCTGGGGGCTGCTGTATACCCCTGGGGGCTGCTGAATTACCCCTGGGGGCTGCTGTATTACCCCTGGGGGCTACTGTATACCCCCAGAGGCTGATGTGTACCCCCAGGGCTGCTGTATATACTGCTGGGGTCTGTATACCACTAGGGCTGCTGTATATACTGGTGGGGTCTGTATATACCACTGGGGCTGCTGTATATACTGGTGGGGTCTGTATATACCACTGGGGCTGCTGTATATACTGGTGGGGTCTGTATATACCACTGGGGAGGCTGCTGTATACCACTGGGGTTGCTGTATATACTGCTGGGGCCTGTATATGCTACTGGGGAGGCTGCTGTATACTACCACTGGGGGGCCTGTATACCACACTGCTGGGGGCTGTATACTTGTGCTGAGGTCCACCCTCGGCTTATACACGAGTCAATAGGTTTTCCCAGGTTTTGGGGCAAAAGTAGGGGGGTCGACTTATACACGGGTCGGCTTATACACGAGTATATACGGTATATGAGAAGCTAAATCTTAGAATGGTCCTTACAGCAAAGTGTCTTTGGGAAGGGTTCTCCTCCTTGTAAAATGCTGATCAAAATGTATGAATTGGAGTACTCACCTGAAGCCAAAGACATGTGATAGAAGTACTACATCAATCTATGGGCATCACTCTGGATGCAAAGTGATCTGCAGAAACTTTACAGATACTGATAGAGGAACCAGGGAGACCCAAAAATCTGACTTTCTTAATACATAGTAGATAAATGTATAAAATCAGCAGGTGCAAGGAAGTTACTTAGGATAAGTTTGGCTTAGTATCAGAAGCCTAAAATATCACTACTATCCAGTCCAACTGAAAAAGGATATTCCTACCATGTGGTGAGAGGTCCAGATTAGGGCGAATCTACTCGCTAGGACTCGTTACTCGGCGAGTAGTAAGGGACTCGCAGGACTCGGTACTCGGCGAGTTTCCCAGCGATTACTCGCACAGTAACGAGTCCAATGCAAGTCAATGGCAATCCTAGTTTTGTCATAGTTTACTTTTTCTCACTCGCTAGACTCGCTATATCACATCACTATGTAGCTTGAATCTCCCCAAATCGTTTAAACAATCGCACCGCTTCACGGATACCCGCTGTCAGCAGCGAGTCTGAGCAAGTCTGAGCGAGTCAACGAATCCGAGCCCTGTATACTGTATTCGGGACTCGCGAATACAGAATCTGTTATGTTCCGACAAAGCTTCCGAGACAGCCTAGCCCCCAACGAAGCCGTTCAGCGTAGCGGTGAGACGCGTAGGGTGTTTGGTCTTCACAGCCCGCAGCCAGCACAGGTATTCAGAGGATTTCCTCTGGCCCTTTTTTCCCTGTAACCGCTTTCTCAAGGTGTCCATCTTTTTCCTTACAGGTTTATGGACACCTCTTTGGTTGCTATCTAAGGGCTCCCTGATCATAACCTCTTTGCAATTATATGTATATCATATGATCATTTGAGTTATCATCAGTGCATCACATTGAGGGTGACAATTAATTAGATTTGTGGCTATATCATACTGTATGGTCCACTGAACCTGTGATTATAGTTTACTCTTATTTGGATGGAAAAGTGACCTCATTTATTTTTTGATTATTTTGTACCCCATGTGTGATTATTTTGAACACCTTTCATTTGGAGTTTCCAATAGACACATCTGTGATTTGTAAATCGCACATTACTCGCTATTACTCGCTTCCCCATTCATTAACATTGGACTCGCTAGACTCGCAACGAGTAGCGATTCCGAGTAATTTAGGACTCGCCCATCACTAGTCCAGATATAGATAACAGTAGTAGAAAATCTCAATAAGTGTCTGAAAAGTGGAGTAAGTATCTTGTAATGAAGGGTATGTGCCTAGGTTAAGGTCTGATATCGAGGAATCCCTGACATTAATCTAGTGTAATTCCAGGCGGACACATAGGCATTAATTCATCAAAGCTGTTTCACCAAGATTCTTACACAAATCACTATGAAAAGTTGTAAAATGGAGTTTCACACAAAAGTTGGGACTTTTGTTTTTTTCACACCAATTTTACTTAGCTCTGCCAAAATGGGGAAAGACGGAGACTTGATGTCACAGTTCTAATTCAAGAGGTGTTGTGAAACTCCTTATGCCAGAAATCCTTCTCCAATCCCTGACAGGAGGTAGGATTGCGGAGTTTAGCATAGAGGCGCATGACACTTGTATGACGCTCCATATTCATTAGGAGAAATGCAAGATGCTGGTCTTAATAAATATGTTCCATATTTTCTTAAATCCCAGTGAAAGGATCAAATATACAAATTTCCACAGCAGATTTATGGTAAATAGTTTTAGGTATACTAATGAATCGAATGAAAGTTTTGGATATTATAGACAATTTGTAATAATTATAATGGATAACTCACGAGTCTTTTTTTGCGTGGAGCGTGGAGCACAGGAATACTCACCTGAAGCCAAAGAAATGTGATGGAAGTTCTGTAACCAATCTATGGACATCAATATGGATGCAAAGTGATCTGCAGCAACTTCAGAACACAGTTTAAAGGTGAAACAGTCTATATTATACCACATGATGACAAAACAACAGAGTACAGAGGAAAACTCATAGTCCATAAACACACCGTGATGATATTGCATGAAAACTTAATGAAAAGTCTGTTGAAAAACCTCACAGGAAAATGCAGTCAGTGGAACAGTCTGTCATGCCCTAATCCGCAGGGCCGGTCTCTCATATACAGGGAGACCGGTGCCCATCACACGACACTATGCACCTTACCCGCTCATTCCCTGCTGCGGGGCTGTTCTCTGCTAAGCAGGGAGATCAGTGCCCACCACACAGCTCTGCTGGTACTGCTCACCCTGTGCGTGGCTTCATGTGGCCATCTGCTTCTTTCTCTGCTAGGAACCTGCACCCCCTTTGCAGGTCTCTTGGGAATACTCTTAAGATGCGCTTCGCTTCCTGTACACAGTTAAAGGAACAGTGCACCTGTTCCCTATTAGGGCTCTCAGTCTAAGCGCTGTGCTGCTCTGAGAATGAAAGGCATCCTCCCTCTATGGGAGGTGCCTTGGCAATGAGTGCATTGTCTAGGAACAGTGCCTATGTCCAGGTTGCACTCTGGCAGTGCTCTGCACTAGGATGACTGTTGCTCTGCATTCTGCTTTATACTAACACCTCTGTCTCACAGAATCCTCAGCTGGCCATTTATTATCCTGGATCTCTCTGAATGCTCCAGATTCCACCAAGGACTGGCGAAGCCTCTTCTGAAGTGCACAGAACCGTCCAGATTCCTATACCTGCTGGATCAATCTCTCCGGGATTATACAGAGCCAGTCTCCCCAACTGTACTGTCCAGTCTAAAAGGGTTGCCCTTCTGGTCCGGGATTCACAGCATTTAGACCTCCTAGTGCTATACCGGGTGTATACCTATATAGGGGTTACCCCTCTAGTACTCCGCTACAAGAGTTCGGTGTAATGATCCAGAGGGTCC
Source organism: Allobates femoralis (assembly GCA_033576535.1). Lineage (NCBI taxonomy): Eukaryota > Metazoa > Chordata > Amphibia > Anura > Aromobatidae > Allobates > Allobates femoralis. The sequence continues at coordinate 72,543,609 of JARQOC010000003.1, read as the reverse complement.
TCCCTTCAGACACCTTTCCCCTTTGTTAAACCTTCCTCAATAAATATTCTTGGCTTTACTAAAGTCACTCTCCTGTCTCTTGAGTCTCGGGTATTGAGTACAGTATATGAAGTGCAGTTTACGCTTGGGGATGCTGTAACAAGAATGTCTATGTCAACTCCAAATACGGAGATCTATAACAAGTCCATATAACATATTAAATCATCCAGGGAGACCTGGGAAGGAAGCCTTGGAAAGTCCAGAACCAAAGCAAATTACCAGAGTCCTGAAGTCCAGAATAGTTTTGTGCTCAGCATCTATTTAAACATAGGATGCGACAGAGTAGCAACTCTCAGAGTTGATTCACTCAAGGGCCTATGGGGACTCAGTACCCGGGCGTGGGGTTGCAGGCATGTCACCGGTGGCCCGCCGAGACACGTGGCCCTAGTGTTCAGCCTAAAAAAATTGGGTGAGTTGTGAAAAAGGGAATAAAAGTCTTGTGACGCCACCTACAGATTCTGGTGATGCTAACCAGCGCCGCTGTCAGACCGCCGGGGAAGATAGTATTGCAGCTTGGGTGGTATGGCTCCCTGCAGGTGGAGCCGGGACCCCGGGGCAGTGTAGCTGCTGTGCTGGTTGTGGTAGCAGCTCTGTGAGTTGGCTTGCTGGAATAAGACACTATAGGATAAATAGACAGATAAATGGTAGGAATAGCTAGGACATCTTACCAATGCTCTGTTGCATGCTTCCGGGGCCACCTATTAAGCTTCATGCAAATTCACTGCACTGACTTGCTCTGTGAGAGCCTTTAGGATTGACTATTGCAATCAGGCTGCATTTGAACAATCTTGACAGTGATTGTGCTTCGTTGCTATACACATTAGTGAATGGCAATCAACCTGCTGTCATAGTGTGTTAAATAAATAATTAAAAAAAACTGCATAGGGATTCACAGTACTTTTCACACTAGCCCAGATAAAGCACCATATCCAGGCACTTTACCAAGCTATTCCTGCAGTCCTGACGGTGTTGGTACACTGGGTAATAAGGGTTTAATGCCAGTTTTGTATTGAGAGCTGGCACTAAGCGCGAGATTCTTAATGTCAGGCCAATATTAGACCTGGCCATTAAGAATCTCAAATACGAAGTAAAGAGAAACAACACACATTGACAAAATATTTTATTAGAAATAAAAACTCTAAGACAGTTAGAGACTCCATCTTTATTAACCCCTTGACCTTCATACCCCTCCCCAATACTCTGCAACATTTTCTCTCTGCTTGACACGATGCATTCTCACTTCTGCTTCATGAACACTGAATGACTCTGCTGAGAGCTGTGGCATCATAAGCAATGAGAGCACCTGAGGACACCGTTGTCATAGTAGTCCTTGCAAAATGTCCAGAATGAAACAACCACCACCAGGCATGTGGTCTAGCCAGTCTGATGAGAACTGTAGTCCACTCTGCTGGGTGAGAAATATTGCCTTCCTGCTGACATCTGTAAATTGGTAGATTTTTAGGTGCCTTTGTTCTGTCCTATGCTTCCTCTTTATCTGCTAACGATTACCTCCTGCTAGGCTGGCAATGCGGGTCTTGTAATTAGCTGTGCCTCCCAGCAATTCTCTGATGATCTGTATTACTAATGCCCCACAAAGTTCCAGTTAAGTAGCTAGTGAGCATGGAACTCAATAGCCTCCAGCTTCTGCCACCAGGCTCTGTAACCCCTCAGTAGCCTAAAAACTGGTACCTTGCTAGGCAGCATGTCCACTGGGAAGCAACTCCTGCTGATTTCCCTATAACCTTTCTCCTCACTCCTCTCTATCTTACTAAACAAAAAACTAACCCTCCCTCCAACCAGAGGCTGAGCCACAGCCAAAACCAGGCCCTAGCGCTCAAGTTCCTGGTTAGAGATCAGGCAGTGTGTGAATGCTTCAGACTTCCAGCAGACGGAGCTACAATTCTCTTCAGACATGGCATTACAAGTGATGTTAAAGAAATACCATTTGTGGCAGCCAGACCACAGAGGCACCACAGGTAAGTTTCTGTATTTCTTAGCAATGAGGACACCAAGGATAAGCAGCATTGAGGAGTACAGCCGCAGTGCTCAGACAAACTTAAGGCAGTTGATGAAAGACATATTAGGGCCTTTTCACATCAGCGGTAAGCGCTGATCGCGGCAGTTGTGGTGAAAAAACTGAGCTGAGATTAAAGACTTAAAGAAATATCAGCTAGCAGGGAAAGGGTCCGTAACCCCTTCAGGAAAGTAAATATACAAGATAACAGTCAACAGGCTATACAGAGGACCTACCATAGATCAGACCTTGAGACCTCCTGATTCCGGATCCCACAGAGATAACATCAAGATGTGACACACCATGACAACTATTCAGTGATAAATCCCGCTTTTGTCTTGGATGCATTCTTAGCCAGAGATTGGTCTGGAGAGAATGGACAAGATAGGAAAAGGCTTGAAAGTGGTCCACGAACCATTTCTCAACACATCAGAGCAAATAACTTTGCAGGAAGTGCAGGGAATGCATTTCAGAGGATTGGGGGGGAAGTTATTTTCTCTTATGAAGCCGCCTTCAGACCATTTGGGACATCTGGAAGAATGATTGTCAGGAGAAGAAAATGTGAACACAATAATGAGTTTCGTGTCTGTCAACAGTAATAAGAATTCATGTGTAAAGGGCTATTAATCCATGGATCGGACTCACTCACATTTTTACCTAAGAACACGGCCATGAATAAAGAATGGCATCTAGTCATTGTTCTTGATCAACTTCTCCCAACCATCCAGAGCAATCTGGAGAGAACAATGCTTTGTCCATCATGATGAAGACCATGTCACAAGGCAAAAGTAATAAAGTGGCTTGGTGAACAAAACATTGACATTGTGTGCCCATGGTAAGGAAACTCTCCAAGAATGGGTTGCCATCAGCCTGGATTAGACCCAGAAGCTGATACCCAGTTGGTAGGTTGAAGGGCAGAAGACTTGAAAAATAAGGGACAACACTGTAAATATTAAAGAGAACCTGTCACTTCCCCAGTGCTTTCCAAAGTGACAGCACGAGTAAATGCAGCATGTATGCTCCATTCAGGAAAGGTGTGTGCCATGTCTCTACCTCCCTGTAACCCGAAAAAACACTTTGGAAAGTTTAGAGCTAAGAAGTCCGAGGGGCTTATCCGATTATGCTGTGCTCGCTGCCAGCCCGGTTCTCCCCGCCTCCTCCTGTGTCTGTGTGTGGAGCCGATGAGGAGGGCAGGCCCACACAAGGAGCGCTGAACACACAGGAGGCGGGGAGGACCGGGCTGGCAGCGAGCACAGCATAATCTGGCTGGGCAGTATAAAACAAAGAAAAACTAAAAAGTTTTTAAAAATACGAAAAAACAAACAAACGTTCAAATCACCCCCCTTTTGCCGCATTCAAAATAAAAGTATTAACATTTTTTTAAAAAAATACACATATTTGGTTTTACCACGTTCAGAAATGCCCGATCTATCAAAATATAAAATGAATCAGATCTGTAAACTGCATAATGGAAAACAAAGTCCCAACGCCAAAATTCCGTTGGTTTTGTTGCCACAAAATTACAATGCAATAACGCGCGATCAAAACATCGCATCTACCCAAAAATGGTATCATTAGAAACGTTAGCTCAAGACACAAAAAATAAGCCGTCACAGCCCAGATCCCAAAAAATGAGAACGCTACGGGTCGCAGAACATGGCGCAAAAAGCATAATTCTTTTTTTTTTTCAAACGTCTGAATTTTTTATCACCACTTAGATACCAGTAAAAGTATACATGATTGGTATCTACAAACTCGTACTGACCCGAGGCATCATAGCGTCAGTTTTACCATATAGTGAACATGGCGAATACAAAACCCAAAACACAAACGTGTAATTGCACTTTTTTTTTGCAATTTCACCGCACTTGGAATTTGTCCCATTTTCCTTTACACTATATGGTAAAATAAATGATTTCATCTGAATGTACAACTCGTCCTGCAAAACACAAGCCATCATATGTCTATATTGACAGAAAAATAAAAAGGTTATGGCTCTTGGAAGAAGGGAGGGAAAAACGGAAAATTGCCGGGGGTTGAAGGGGTTAAGGGCAATAGTACCAAATACTAATGAAATGTATATAAACTTGTAACTTTGGAAAAAGTAATAAAAATGCCTTAAAACATTATCTCTCTCATTATTCTGGCATTTGGCAAATATTAATAGTTATGATATTCCTAATTGACCTAAAACAGGAAAGGGTTATTCTGATTTAAAGGGAACCAACCACCTCAGATCACCCTAATACACAGTTAGTACATGTCCCTGCACCCAAGGATACGTTTCCAGCACTGTTTTTGTGTAAAATCTTGCATTAGTATAACTGATATAAAGAGTTTATAAACTTACTAGCCTGGTGACTTCTGGGCGTATCCCTCCTTCTGTTATACTTCAGGGCTGTGCATTCATTGCATGGCTGTGCTCCCCCTCCCTCTGTGCAGAGGAGATAACGATCACGCCCATCAGGGCAGGGCAGCAGGCACGGAGGGAGGGGGAGCACAGATATGCAATGCACAGCCCTGAAGTATAACAGAAGGAGGGATACGCCCAGATGTCTCCAGGCTAGTAAGTTTATAAACTCTTTATATCAGTTATACTAATGCAAGATTTTACACAAAAACAGTGCTGGAAACGTATCCTTAGGGTGCAGGGACATGTATTAACTGTGTATTAGGGTGATCTGAGGTGGTTGGTTCCCTTTAATGTCAGATAGCGAGAAAAACATGCAGATGTGTCTTTTTATATAGTGTATGTAAACTGCTGGTTTTAGCTGTAAATAAAATAAATACATTTATATATACCGTACACATATTAAGTGTGGTCCAAAGAGAGAATGAAAAAATGTAGGCACTTGCCAAAGCCTTAAAATACCTATATTTCTTCCAACTTAAAACATGTAGGCAGGAGGATGTGGGACACAACATCTGGACGACGGCTGTTTTGTGCACTTATGCGCTTCTACAGGTCTTGACACACACTGACATAAATGCGCAAAATGCCTGTCATCCAGATGTGTCTCGCATCCACCTACAGTTGTGGCCAAAAGTATTGACACCCCTGCAATTCTGTCAGATAATACTCAGTTTCTTCCTGAAAATGATTGCAATCACAAATTCTTTGGTATTATTATCTTCATTTAATTTGTCTTAAATGAAAAAACACAAAAGAGAATGAAGCAGAAAGCAAAACATTGATCATTCCACACAAAACTCCAAACATGGGCAAAAGTATTGGCACCCTCAGCCTAATACTTGGTTGCACAACCTTTAGCCAAAATAACTGCGATCAACCGCTTCCGGTAACCATCAATGAGTTTCTTACAATGCTCTGCTGGAATTTTAGACCATTCTTCTTTGGCAAACTGCTCCAGGTCCCTGATATTTGAAGGGTGCTTTCTCCAAACTGCCATTTTTAGATGTCTTCACAGGTGTTCTATGGATTCAGGTCTGGACTCATTGCTGGCCACCTTAGAAGTCTCCAGTGCTTTCTCTCAAACCATTTTCTAGTGCTTTTTGAAGTGTGTTTTGGGTCATTGTCCTGCTGGAAGACCCATGACCTCTGAGGGAGACCCAGCTTTCTCACACTGGGCCCTACATTATGCTGCAAAATTTGTTGGTAGTCTTCAGACTTCATAATGCCATGCACACGGTCAAGCAGTCCAGTGCTAGAGGCAGCAAAGCAACCCCAAAACATCAGGGAACCTCCGCCATGTTTGACTGTAGGGAGCGTGTTCTTTTCTTTGAATGCCTCTTTTTTTCTCCTGTAAACTCTATGTTGATGCCTTTGCCCAAAAAGCTCTACTTTTGTCTCATCTGACCAGAGAACATTCTTCCAAAACGTTTTAGGCTTTCTCAGGTAAGTTTTGACAAACTCCAGCCTGGCTTTTTTATGTCTAGGGGTAAGAAGTGGGGTCTTCCTGGGTCTCCTACCATACAGTCCCTTTTCATTCAGACGCCAACTGATAGTACGGGTTATAAACAAGAAGGAGAGAGGAGGCGCAATGGTGTAATACCGTCTGTATAATTAATCCCTCAAAAGGGTTATATATATGTGCACTAACCTGATAATGTTGTGCAGACCATGCACAACACTGGTGTGAGCGTTGGTTTTTTTTCCCTCCCTCGTTACCTCGTGTAACCTCTGGTCCTCACAGAGCTGGAACCGAGCTGCTCCTGCCGTGTAGCTCAATGAGACAATGCAGTTTTTCTGAAGGATCCACGGTCTGTAATGGACGCTCAGGTAAAAGCAAAGGATTCCCAGGTAAATTAAAAAGGCTTTATTCCTCGTGCCTCCATAGCCACAACATGTTCCGATGGCTTGTGACCGTCTTCATCAGGTGAAATGGAGGACATTTACAAATTAAAAGTTTATAAAGGGTGGCCCAACTTTCCATTGGACACAGCTAATTAATGAACAACTGCAGATTATATTAACCCTTGCAGCAAACCCATGGCTCTTGAACACTAATGCTAAAGGCTGCAGATTACATTATGAAGGATAATAATCACTGTTGCTCAATTATAAACATATCTGTGCATACCTCACTAAAATTATTAAAATGAATATACAAATTCACGAAAGTAAAACAGTCATGATAATTATGTAAAAAAAAAATATATATATATAAAAATGACATTATGAACACTCTATATAAATATGCCCCATATCATCCAAATACTTATATATGTGCAATTATGCATTCATTGGTTAAAAACCGACACTAAAAACCGACACTAAAAATGGAGAGCCGCAACTCATCAGAACCATGATCTAAACTCAGTATACACCATAATTAAAAATAACACCGATAATCCATAACATACAAAACTATATAAAACAAGAAAACCATCCACAGTGGGATTTATATTCCTATCATTGTCATTATACTGCTTTAATTCCATAGGTTTTTGGAGAGTTAAGAAACCCACCCAAGGTTCCCTTCACAACAGCGCTCCCATGCCAATCGCGGAACCCGCGGCAAAAACACAGCAACCCCCGCTTCCCCGCGCACCGGCCGTCCCGCGGCGAAAACGCGGCCAATCCGCAGCAACCCCCACGCAATGCACAGGACACCCGCGGCAAGACACGGCCAGGCGCGGCAACCACGGATAAAAAAAAAAAAATTTAATAAATTAATTAAAAAGAAATAAATTTAAAAAAAATAATTAAAAAAAATGTAAAAATAAAATAAAAAATAAATAAACCGCGCTGCCTGCCGCGGTGAACGCGGCCGCCGCACCCCGCCGCGAGCGCCCCACACACCCCATGGGGAAAGCCGCAACCGCGCTGCAAATGCGCCGCCGGCCGCTGCGCAGCACGAGCGGAAGCCGCGGCCCCACGCCGCTAACTCTGCCACCAACACAACCAACACCAGTGCGAAGGCTGCCTAATACTTTTATCAAAAAAGCTGGACAATCACCAGGATAAAGATGTGGGACAGGATGAGGTAGGAGATATCATTTCATTCTCTGGATACCTTCTCTATTGTCAGATTAAGGCCTTCTGGATATAGGGTCCCCAACCTGAATATCCAGTAACTCTCTTTTTTAATGAGTCTGCTTAGTCTATCTTGTCCACCCTCATGAACCTGATCTATCACAATGAGTTTCAGCTTGCTTGGATCTCTGTGATGATATTTATCATAATGTCGGGAGACACTGTGCAGTTGAAAACCTGATCGTATGTTCTGCCTGTGTTTATTAAAACGGTTATGTACGGCTTGTATCGTCCTACCAACATATTGTAGCCCGCATGGGCATTCGAGCAAATATACTATATAGGCAGATTGGCAAGTTAACTGGTGATGGATCTCAAACCTCTCATTGGTCACATTAGAAACAAAATTTTCGACTCCATCTTGGATTACATCACAGCACTTGCATTTCCCCACTTTACAGGCAAAACAACCCCATTTCTCTCCAATTGCCCCTACCTCAACCTTATTGATGTCTCTTTTCCTGCTGATGTTACTGGGGATAGTACGGGTTGACACTGTTGTACCCTCGGACTGTAGGGCAGCTTGAACTTGTTTGGATGTTAGTTGAGGTTCCTTATCCACCATCCGCCCAATCTTGTGTTGAAATCTCTCGTCAATTTTGCTTTTCCATCCACATCTAGGGAGGTTAGCCACAGTGCCATGGGCTTTAAACTTCTTGATGACACTGCGCACGGTAGACACAGGAACATTCAGGTCTTTGGAGATGGACTTGTAGCCTTGAGATTGCTCATGCTTTCTCACAATTTGGTTTCTCAAGTCCTCAGACAGTTCTTTGGTCTTCTTTCTTTTCTCCATGCTCAATGTGGTACACACAAGGACACAGGACAGAGGTTGAGTCAACTTTAATCCATGTCAACTGGCTGTAAGTGTGATCTACTTATTGCCAACACCTGTTAGGTGCCACAGGTAAGTTACAGGTGCTGTTAATTACACAAATTAGAGAAGCATCACATGATTTTTCTAACAGTGCCAATACTTTTGTCCACCCCCTTTTTTATGTTTGGTGTGGAATTATATCCAATTTGGCTTTAGGACAATTCTTTTTGTGTTTTTTCATTGAAGACAAATTAAATGAAGATAATACCAAAGAATTTGTGATTGCAATCATTTTCAGGAAGAAACTGAGTATTATCTGACAGAATTGCAGGGGTGTCAATACTTTTGGCCACAACTGTACCTGCATGTTTTATGCTGGAAGAAATAAAAGTATTTTAAGATTTTGGCGTGTGCCAACTTTTTTTCATTCTACCTTTGGACCATGCTAATACTCGGGTATTTGGGTCCACTTCTGCGGTAGGGATGTCACTGGTGGCCTGTCCAGACCCATGGCACTGGTGGTCTGCTTTAAAAAAGGGGGAAATTTGAAAACAATAAAGTATGAAGTTCACGTGACACCACCCGCAGATTCTGGTGACTGGACATCAGGCCCGCTTCAGACCTCCGGGAGGCAATGGTACTGCAGCTTTGATGGAAAAGCTCCCTGCATGTCTGCTGCATTCAGGGAAGGGATCCTCCATGGCTCTAGCCCCTCAGTAACCAGAGATATAAACTTTAGAAACCTTACAGATAGTGAGTCCTGAGGGCATTCCTTATTCTGGAGTCATCGCTGGCACGGGGCTTCTCCCCACTTTGGTCCACTTTATGCCGCCTCCTGCTGCTCTGTTCCTCTCCATGTGTGTGTGCCGCTTCCTCCTCTCCCGCTCCGGTGTGTAAGTGTCTGATCTCTTGCAGGCACACAGCTAGGGCTTGTCAGGAGCGGGAGCCGGCGACTGACGTCACGGCCTCCCTGTGCGCCTGTGTGAGATCAGACATTTACACACCGATGCGGGAGAGGAGGGGGCGGCACACACACAGGGGGAGGAATAGAGCAGCAGGAGGCGGCACAGAGCGGCCGGAGCTGGGGAGAAGCCCCGTGACAGCGCTGACTCCATAACCAGGAATGACCTCCGGACTCACTATATGTAAGCTTTATAAAAACTATTTCTCAGGGTACAAGGGGCTAGAGCTATGGGGGAGCCCTTCCCTGAATGCAGCAGGCATGCTGCATTCAGTGGTGCATTTAGTTTGCCATGCAGCAGAGAAGTGACAGGTCCTCTTTAAAATGTAGGGAAAGCAAAAAGAAAAAGCTATTTGCCTGCTTATTAATTCCTTTATCAGACTTGCTCATAAAAGGGGTTAATGTGTTTCTTCTTTCGGGTACGGACACACTGGTGTGAAAATCGAAAGAGTGCACTTGGACCATTGTTACAGAATGACTGAGAACACATTAACGTGTGTTGGACGCTTTTTTCTCATCCAGAATCAGGATGAGAAAAAATTTGCAACATGCTGCGACAGTCTGCGATTCTCGTGTGAGACTTACTAATGCAAGTCAATGGGTCCGGCAAAATCACGGACAGCACACAGACAACACACGGACAGCACACCAACCATCCTAGTGACATCTGTTTTTTCGCTGATACATTATCATTCTCTTGCTCAGAACACTGTAAGATGTTCCTGTAAATGATTATACAGTAATAGCTGCTGAGAAAAAAAACGCATTGCACATGGACAACACACGGATGCCACATGGATTAAGAAATGGATGTCACTCGTCCGACTCTCCTGGATGAGAACCTGACCATTTTTTATTAACGCCAGTGTGTTTCCAGCCTTCCTCAAACTCTCATTGCTGCAGCTGTGTTCATCCTGATCCACTTGATTCAAGTATATACAGGGTGGGCCATTTATATGGATGCACCTAAATAAAATAGGAATGGTTGGTGATATCAACTTCCTGTTTGTGGCACATTAGTATATGGGAGGGGGAAAACTTTTCCAGATGGGTGGTGACCAGGGCGGCCATTTTGAAGTCAGCCATTTTGGATCCAATTTTATTTTTTCAATGGGAAGAGGGTCATGTGACACATCAAATGTATTGAGAATTTCATAAGAAAAACAATGGTGTGCTTGGTTTTAACGTAACGTTCTTCTTTCATGAGTTATTTACAAGTTTATGACCACTTATAAAATGTGTTCAAAGTGCTGCCCATTGTGTTGGATTGTCAATGCAACTTTTTTGTGAAGTTAACAAATAAAACCACCACTATTAGTCTGACAATAACCCATAGTGGATAGATCCCTCCAAGACTGTTGGATCACAGAAATTGATGGTATGGTGTGGTATATGGGGTACAAAGATAGTGGGCCATTCTTCATCAATGGAAACCTCAATGCCAATGGACAGCAATTTCAGATATTCAGCGGCATTGAGGTTTCTATTGATGAAGAATGGTCCCACTATCTTTGTACCCCATATACCACACCATACCATCAGTTTTTGTATGAAATCCCCAATAAGTTTGATGTGTCACGTGACCCTCTTCCCATTGGAAAAAATAAAGTTGGATCCAAAATGGCTGAGTTCAAAATGGCCGCCATGGTCACCAACCATCTGGAAAAGTTTCTCCCCTCCCATATACTAATGTGCCACAATCAGGAAGTTGATATCACCAACCATTCCCATTTTATTTAGGTGTATCCATAGATGGCCCACCCTGTAGAATGTCAGACCCAAAGTAAATATTGACACTGAAACATGCAATTCAGTCAGCGAGAAAAAAAAAGCAGGATGGCACATTAATTAATTGTGTAAGAGACAATAGAAAGTTCACATGTCCATTAATTATCCATTAGAAGGAATCTAGCAGACTTCTGTTGGAATAAAAGTTCTGCAAACACAACATTTTTGTCTGTTTTTAAAGGGAGCCCATCACCCCCCCCCCCCAGTGCTTTTTATACTGTGCCCAGCAGGTTACCCATTATGTAAATGTGGTTCTAGTAACCCCTGTATGTGCCCAGAGTGACCCCCATACCTGTGATATGAAGTTATATTCTGAGCACAGCTGGCCTCCTGTTGAGTTACGGAGGCAGCTATTTGGGTCATGTTGGGGAAACGTCTCACCGCCCCTCATGGTTGGTAATCCCACCCTGCATAGTTCAAATCTCTCGCCCCTCCTCTGGTCGGCACATGAGTGACAGGAGCAGTCGCATCAGCGCAGTGGAGCGGGTGTCAGTCATAGTCTGCGAGACTTCACTAATCTCGCGAGACTTCCGCATTATGCACTGGCACCCGCTCCACTGCGCAGGCACGAGTGCCGCTGTCAGTGCCGAAGTCTCGCGAGATTAGTGGAGTCTCGCAGACTATGCCCGCTGACACCCACTCCACTGCACCTGCGCGAGTGCTCCTGTCACTCATGTGCTGGCCGGAGGAGTGACGGGAGATGTGAACATGCAGGGCGGGATTATCAGCTTGGAAGGGTGGCGAGACGATTACCCAACATGTATAGACCCAAATAGCTGCCTCCGTGACCAGTGGCGAAACTTCAGGCCCGGGGGCCACGATACGAAAGCTCCAAGGAGGCCCCCAATTATTGCAAATCTTTAATAGTATTAGTCTTTTTCTAAAGGGCAAAGAGACTTTTGGGGCTCCCTAGGCTGCAGGGCCCGGGTGCGATCGCATCCCCTGTACCTATTGTAGTTACGCCCCTGTCTGGGACTCAACAGGAGGCCAGCTGTGGAAAGAGTATAGCTTCACTAGCAATAAGCCTGATGCTATCGCATCGGGGTTGCGTTGAAATGAGCATCTGTGTATGCTTAGTGGTGCTGACAGGAGCAGTGGACATGTGTCACACCATTTGCGCTTTTTCAGAGCAGCAGTTCATAGCCACGAACTGCGCCTTAGCAACTGACAGTGCCAGAGCTGCAATGCATTATGGGACAGGGTTACATCCCCCACTGGCAATTATGCCACAATGCATTATGGGATTCGAGTACAGCGGCCAACTGGCAATTATATATTAGATATCACAGATATGTGGGGTCACTCTGGGCATATACAGGGGTTACTGGAACCCCATTTACATGATGTATAACCTGCTGGGCACAGTATAAAATGCCCTGAGGGGGTGACAGGTGCCCTTTAAACAAATGATTTTATCTGGATCCATTGTCTAATACTGGAGTCTATAGAGAATGGATCTGCTAACTGATCACTATTTATCTCCCATCTGAAAGTGATCCAGTAAGAAAAAAGGATCCTTTACAAATGATAGAAGCTTGGTAATTTAAAGAGCAATCAGTTAACGGATCTGTTTCCCATAGGCTTCAATGTTAACAAAAACAGATCCAGCTGATATTAGTGATCCAGTTAGAATGGATCCTGCAGAGATTCATTGAAACACAATTCTGCAAACACAACTTTTTTGTTCGTTAGTGAATATCTTACTGATTTTTTTAACATGGGAGTCTATGGAGAACGGATCCATTACCTGATCGCTATTTATCTTCAGTTTTTCTTTAATTTGTAATGGATCCATTTTTCTTTACTGGATCAGTTGCAAACGGAAGATAAATAGTGATCCGGATCCGTTCTCACTAGACTCCAATGTTAATAAAAACAAATGGATTCTGCAGAACTTGATTTCCAGCGAATCTCTCCGGGATCCATTGTAACGGATGATTACTGGATGTGTGAACTGATTTAATAACAGGCGATACATAAAGTTGTGTTTGCAGTCAGTGCAGTAACCTGAAGCTCAGGGGCCCCGATATCAAAACTCCAACGTCTTTAATAGCAAGTCTTTAATAGCATTAGTCTTTTTCTGTAGGCCAAAGGGACTTTTGGGGCCCCCCAGGTTGCAGGGCCCCGGTGTGATTACAGCCCCCCTGCACCTGTGGTAGGTACACCCCTGACTGTACACGTCCTGGATCTGTTCTAAGGCTACTTTCACATAACGATTTTGTCAAATCCGATGCTGTCCGATATAAATCGGACAGCATCGGATCTAAACTGCTCCCTGCAATCGGATGCCAAATAGGCATCCGATCCGACATTCTGCAGGATCAGTTTGCTGGCTCCTCCAGTCACAGCTGTTCACCCGTGTGTGTCCCCCTCATCTCCCCCGTGTGTCCCCCTCATCACCCCTGTGTGTCCCCCTCATTTCCCCGTGTGTCCCCCTCATCCCCCCTGTGTGTCCCCCTCATCACCCCTGGTGCCAGTGGCGCACCCAAGGGGGGGGACCTATGTGTCTGGACCCCCCCCCCTTTGGACGGCCCTGAGAAGCTGTTTTCGTGCAGTATTAAGCATTAATTAGGTATTCAAATTTACAAAAATCGCTTGGCTTTTAGGGGGCTTCGCTCCCCCAAACCCCCCCACCGGGGCTTTGCCCCTCGGAACCCCGCTGGGGGGTGACACCCCCCTTTCAGGGCCGGTGTGTGTTTCTTGGACCCCTACCTTGGGAAATTTCAGGGTGCGCCACTGCCTGGTGCTCCCCCCTCTGTTTCCCCCTCTTCTCCCCTGTGTGGCCCCCTCATGTCCCCCAGTACTCCCCCTCTTTTCCCCCTCTTCTCCCCTGTGTGGCCCCCTCATGTCCCCCAGTACTCCCCCTCTTTTCCCCTCTGTTTCCCCCTCTTCTCCCCTGTGTGGCCCCCTCATGTCCCCCAGTACTCCCCCTCTTTTCCCCTCTGTTTCCCCCTCTTCTCCCCTGTGTGGCCCCCTCATGTCCCCCAGTACTCCCCCTCTTTTCCCCTCTGTTTCCCCCTCTTCTCCCCTGTGTGGCCCCCTCATGTCCCCCAGTACTCCCCCTCTTTTCCCCTCTGTTTCCCCCTCTTCTCCCCTGTGTGGCCCCCTCATATCCCCCAGTACTCCCCCTCTTTTCCCCTCTGTTTCCCCCTCTTCTCCCCTGTGTGGCCCCCTCATGTCCCCCAGTACTCCCCCTCTTTTCCCCTCTGTTTCCCCCTCTTCTCCCCTGTGTGGCCCCCTCATGTCCCCCAGTACTCCCCCTCTTTTCCCCTCTGTTTCCCCCTCTTCTCACCTGTGTGGCCCCCTCATGTCCCCCAGTACTCCCCCCCTTCCCCCTCTCCTCTGGAATAAAAAATTTAAAAAATGTTATTCTCACCTGTCCAGAAATCCTGCGGCGCTCCCAGCTGTCTTCTTCTGATCCTAGGACCTCTCGTGATGTCACAGTCACATGACCGGTTACCGCGGTAACCGGTCATGTGACTGTGACATCACGGCAGGTCCTAGAGGCAGGATGTGCTGGAGACGCCGGGTGGATCGTGGACAGGTGAGCATAGATGGTTTATTATTTTTAACCCCTGCCTTACTTAATTTTACTTCCGCAATGTATGTATATACATTGCGGAAGTAAAATTAGATGTTTAGGAGCAGTTTTACTGTACTGAGCATGCTCAGTACAGTAAAATCGGGTCCGAGGACACATCCGATGTATCCTCGGACGCTGCTTCATAGGGCCCCATGTTAAAAACATCGGACCAAATTGGATGGCATTTAGTGCACATCTGATTCGGTCCGATGCCCATAGGGCTGCATGGGGCCCAAAATCGGTCCGATGCTGTCTGATTTTTATTGGAAATAAAAATTCTGTAATGTGAAACCAGCCTTACAGATAATTAGTGGACATGTGAGCAGAATACTGTAATGACTTCACACAAGGAGAAAGCAGACACTTTACACTACATACCAGAAGCACAGCTCAGTAATGAGGGGAACATTCCCAACCCAAACACTGCAAGGCTCCTCCCCATAATAGAAGCCAGCAACAACATGGCAGCTCTACCGACTGCTGTACCTGGCGCTGAACACCAGATGGCGCTGTGTCCGGCTCTGGAGCTGAACACCACATGGCGCTGTTGTCCTTTTTATCACAGGGCTCTCTTCTGGAGCTGAACGCCAGGTGGCGCTGCGCTCTCCCCATTATAACACGGCTCTGCTCTGGAGCTGAACGCCAGGTGGCGCTGCGCTCTCCCCATTATAACACGGCTCTGCTCTGGAGCTGAACACCAGGTGGCGCTGCGCTCTCTCCATTATCACACGGCTCTCGTCTGGCGCTGAGCTCTTGGCCACGCCCCCTGTAGAGTTCTACTGGAGACACGTCGCGTCGCGGCCTATCAGAGCGCAGAGCACAAAACCTGTGACGTCAGAGCAGACTGGCCGGCGGCGGCTCGTGCGAGCGAGGAAAGGGGCGGACGTGAGCGGAGACTGCAGGGGCCACAATGAGGAGCAGGCGGGGGGCCCGCTATGGCGGCAGGTGAGGTGAGCGCTGCGGACACGGCGAGCACGGCGGAGCCGGAGAGGACGGGGTTAACTGCGGCCGAGTGCGCGGGGAGGAGACCCGGGGCCTGCAGAACGAGGCTGTTATGGCGGGTCCTGACTGTGCACGGCCGGGGCCCTGCAGGGGGTCACATGGTCAGCCGGCACACCAAGGGTTAATGAGTGCTGTGCACAGCTGGAGCTGATTGGAGGGTTGTGGAGACCAGG
>JARQOC010000003.1:72461352-72527635 GCA_033576535.1 Allobates femoralis | reverse complement strand
GGGTCTGAGAAAAAAAAAGAATCTCAGGCTGGAGATTATGTCACGCTTGGACTAAGGGGATGTACGACATCCTTGCATGACAGTGACGTACGGACAAACGATGCCCAGTGCACAACAATGAAGAAACAACAAACAGGGAAACACCAAAAGGAATAAACACAATGGAGAGCCCTGCTCATAGGGAATGGGGGAGAGATGACTTCCTGCACCCACCTGCGGCAGCACTGATTTCCCTACCGTCCCTATACAAGTGTTTTCACCTCGTCGCCGAGCAGGAAACCTAAGCCCTCCGCTGGCCCTGATGTTAATCCTCACTAGGGAATGCCTGCAGGAGCACTAGTCCCATCCACTAAAATAAAGAAACATGAGGGAAGGGGAAGACAGACAAAGAACACCAGGACAGCTACTTCACGTCTGCAGACACTTCACCAGACAGCAGACGGCTTGACAGCAAGAGATTCTTCACAGAGCTCCTTTCACCTCAGGAGCTTGGCCTGGAATGAAGTTCAATCTCCAGCAAAGCATGCTGGAAGCCTGTGATCCTATAAAGGCAGAGGTAATCACAGAGTGGCTACACCTGGACAAGGCCCAGCTAGACTAACATTAACTCTTCCAGTGCCAAAGGAAAAGGACATGTTTAATATGAAGTCTCAATTTAGACATGAGACTTAGGTCCAAAGCAGTCACAAGTCTCCTAGGAAAGGGATACCATCCTGACAGTATGTGTGTGTGTGTGAGTGAATGTGTGTGTGTGTGTGAGTGAATGCATGAGTGAATGTGTGAGTGAATGTGTGAGTGAATGTGTGAGTGAATGTGTGAGTGTGAATGTGTGTTTGAGTGTGTGAGCGAATGTGGGTGTGAGTGAATGTGTGTGTGAGTGAATGTCTGTGAGTGAGTGAGTGAGTGAGTGAATGAATGATTGAATGAATGAATGAGTGAATGTGTGTAAGTATATGTGTGTGTGAGTGTATGTGTAAAAAGAAGGTAGCCCAGGTTCGGGACATCATTACAAAAGGGTACCCAGATGGGGGACACTACTACACTGTGGGGGCCAGGATGGGGACATCACTACAAAAGGGGACCAGCATAGGGGACAATACTACACTATGGGGGACAGGATGGGGATATCACTACAAAAGGGGACCAGCATAGGGGACAATACTACACTATGGGGGACAAGATGGGGATATCACTACAAAAGGGGACCAGCATGGGGGATATCACTACAAAAGGTGACCAGCACGGGAGACATTACTACACTATGGTGGCCAGGATGGGGACATCACTGCAAAAGGGGATCAGGATGTGGATATTACTACAAAAGGGGTAAGTATGGTGAACATTACTACACTATGGGAACCAGGATTGGGGATATCACTACAAAAGGGGAGCAGCATGGGGGACATTACTACACTATGGGGGCAAGGATGGGGACATTACTACAAAGGTGGTCCAGCATGGGGGACATTACTACACTATGGGGGCCAGGATGGGGACATTACTACAAAAGGGTCCAGTATGGATGACATTACTACACTATGGGCGCCAGGATGGAGGCATCACTACAAAAGGGGACCAGCATGGGGGACATCATTACAAAAGGGGTCCAGCATTGGGGACATTATTACACTATGGGGGCCAGGATGTGGACATCACTACAAAAGGGGTCCAGGATGTGGGACATTACTATAGGATGCGAATCAGTATGGGGACATTACAATAAGAAAGGGACCGCGATGGGGACATTACTACAAGAAGGTCAGAATTTGGACATTGCTACATAGAGCAAAATTTCTGGTATTACTAAAAATGTCACTTAGTCCTACAAGCAATGTGGCCACGCTATAGCAAATTTTTTGTATATGCGGTCCACTAACCCAGTCGGGTTTGAGACCCTTGTTATAAAGAGCTGTTCTTATCTCGATATGTGGGTATTGTTGGATAATGCTTGTATTTCATTTGATGGTATTTACATATAATATCTTAAGATTGGCAGCAAATGTGAACACTATCTTTCATTTGCCATAGTTTGTTAGAATTAGTAGTCTTATATGTACTTCAGAATCCTGACCAGATTCAAAGCCATACTTACTTGCTTTTTCTGGTACGTTTGTAAGAATTACACATTTTCTGCTATCTAGCCATAGTGGTCCGTTTCCAAAATATTAATTAATATTCATATCCCAAAAAAGGCTTCAAATTGTAATAACCAGTCAAATTAAAAATGACTTGCATTTACAAGTGCTATCTGACATGTCCCATCATTGAAGATGGGAATAGTCTTTTAAGTAATATTAACAAAACATTACTGAAGAGACTGAAAATTTTCTGATGGCCACTATGGATATTGTTTCACCATAGGTCTACATTAATATTATTTCTAAATCTCCTTTACAGATGCAAAAATCTCATTTGAAGGAGTCGAGATCAGTCAGAGGTATTAAACTATTCAGTATTTCATTATCTATTTCCAATTTTAAGAATAAGAAGCTTTTCTTATTTTTATTTGAATTTAAAATCTGTATCTACGGATATCTTATAAGTGAAAATAATGAGAAGAAAAGACAGCACTCACCAGTTTTTCATTGCTCTGCTTAATCGTAACATGAGGGGTGACATTGTGCGGGAGGGGGTGCAACAAAAAACCTGTGAGTGCCGTCTTTTCTTCTCATTATGTCCACAAGTGAGTATTTTCTTAATGGCATGCAAGTGAAAAACTAATGCCACCTAATAAAGGTAGCCATCCTAAACTCAGCGTCTGCAGTTTGCGTTTCTGATCTGGCACAAATCCTGAGTCATATTAAAAGGCTTGTTAAAGAGTCAATTATGACTTTTAGGATTTCTACCTTTATTAGGTGGCATTAGAGTTTGTCCCTTCCTCACTGAAGTGACGATTTGCATATGCAATTTCCCAGAGGAGCATTGCGGCTTTAAGCTGGGGTTACACGTAGTGATATTCCAGCGACCCGACAAATGATCAGGATTGCTGGAACATCACTATGTGATCGCTAGTGAGATGCCAGACAGGCAGATCTCATCAGCGATCACGCGGCGATGCGACGGTCGCTGGGATCGGTCAAGGTGTTGGCCACACACTGGGTGTCGCTGATCATTGCCCTGTCACACATGCCGATGCATGCGTGACAGCAGCAGACCAATGATTGAAAAATGGTCCCGGCCCTTCTGCAACGATCAGCGATGAGCGAGCTGATCGCTGGTCATTGCGGAATATCACACGCAGCAACGTCGCTGGCGAGGTTGCTGCAACGTCACAAAACCTGTGATGTTGTAGTGACATCGGTAGCGATGTCGCTGCATGTTACGTGGCCTTTAAGTCTCCTCACTGCAGGCTGGCAGATTACTGTCCACAAGGAGAATAGCTGTGTGTATGTGGGTTACCTGTTGTGGAAATCCATCCATGCCTTAGGTGGTCCTGTGGCTTCCTGTAATAGCATAATGGCAGGGTGCCACAGATGATGCCTATAAGGCTCTGTGGAATATGATGGTGCTATGTCTGTAAAATAGCTAAATTAACATTTTAAAGGGAACCTGTCACCCACTTTGGGCATTTTAAACTGTGCCCACCAGCTTACACATAATGTAAATAGGGTTCTACTAACCTCTCCATGTGCCCAGACAGGCCCCTCATACCGGAGATATGAACTTATTTTGTGTCCAGTGCTGGCCTCCTAATAAGACCAGGAGGCTGCTATTTAGTCCTGATGGATGATGTCTTCACTGCCCCTCCGGGCTGCAAAAACCCGTCCTGCACTTTTTAAATTTCCCGCCCCTCCTCTGGTCGGTGCTTGAGTGACAGCCGCACTCGCGTTTGCATAGTGGACCAAGTGTCCGCACTCCATTGAACAGTGCTAATTGTAACAAAATTGACTACTTTAATATATAACATAGGATTATATCTTATGTAGCCAATTATTTGTATTTTTTGCTCTACCTTGTGATAAGTCACTCATTGTTCCTACAAGTCTTGTAAATGACTAGTAGTGTTTAACGTGTGTAATGTAATTATCTCACCTCTTTGTACAGTATTTTATTTCCTACCTTGTGAGGGGTCACTCATTGTTCCTACAAGGCTTGTAGATGACTGGTAGTGTTTAATGTGTGTAATGTAATTATCTCACCTCTTTGTACTGTATTTTGTTTTCTACCTTGTGAGGTCCACTCATTGTTCCTACAAGTCTTTTAGATGCCTGGTAGTGTTTAAAGTGTGTAATGTAATTATCTCACTTCTTTGTCATAAAAGACCTGAGAACTTAATCCTCCTAACATTCCATTGTATTACTATGTGTATTATTAGATGCTATGTAAACTATGTCACTGAGTCTCCTTTGCCAGCAATACAACGCAACTAGAGATAGTTTATATACAGCTTCAGATCTAGCCAATGAGAACACAGTCTTATTCCACCAATGGTGACATCCCCAATATCCTGCAATGAGGGCTCAGGTATATAAGGAGACCAGTTCATTAACCAGTGTGGATTGAGATTTTGTCTAGTGACCTCGGTCTAGGGACTTCGGCCCCAACTAGAGGTGCACGGGACTTGATACAGGCAGCTAATCTAGGATCTACGGATCTGATTGGCAGGCCATAACTCCAGGCCTAGGCAATTCGGTGCCGACCAAGGGGATCGGAACCTGGATTATAATACTACAAGGACTTCAGCATTGAATGTTCAGATTTGGCTGGGATATCAAAAGACTGCATAAGGAAGCAACACAGGTTGGGACAATCCAGTCACCTGGCTACAGACTTTGTTGTGCTAGCTCAGCTTCCTAAATCTGGCATTATTCCTTTTCGGTGGGTGCCTGCCAAAAGCAGGGTGCTGCTGGTTTGGAGTACCGTATATACTCGTGTATAAGCCGATTCGTGTATAAGCCGACCCCCCTACTTTTGCCCCAAAAAACTGGGAAAACTTATTGACTCGCGTATAAGTCGAGGGTGGACTCCAGCACAGGTATACAGTCCTCAGCAGTGTGGTATACAGCACTCAGCACAGGTATACAGCCCTCAGCACAGGTATACAGCCCTCAGCATAGTGTATACAGCCCCGAGCACAGTGTATACAATACAGCCCTCAGCACAGGTATACAGCCCTCAGGACATGTATATAGCCCTCAGCATAGTGTATACAGCCCCGAGCACAGTGTATACAAAACAGCCCTCAGCACAGTGTATTCAGCCCTCAACACAGTGTATACAGCCCTCAGCACAGTGTATACAGCTCCCAGCACAGTGTATACAGCTCCCAGCACAGTGTCTACAGGACCCCATCCCTGGTATACAGGCTCCCCCTCACAGTATGGCGCCCCCCTCACAGTACCGCCCCCCCCCCATGCTGCCGCTTCTCACTGTACAATAAATACAGTGTTATTAGCTCTCACCCGCCGGCGGGTTGCTCCTGGCTGTGCATCTTCCCTCCTTCCTGCTTCTTGTCCTGTGACCGGGGCTCACCGCGATGACATCACCGGCCAGTCACATGACACACAGGGAGGAGGGAGGATGCACTGAGCCCCGAGCGATCCGATGACGGGTGAGAGCTAATAACACTATGCATTGTACAGTGAGCAGCGGCAGCATGGGGAGGCCTTACTGTGGCGGGGGGCGCCATACTGTGATGGGGAGCCTGTAATGCGATATGCACTGCTCCCCCCGCGGATGGGCAGGGGATGCAGTGCATATCATGAATAAGTTATGAGCGGCTCCACGTGGCGAGCTGCTCATATTACAGCCTTCCCCCACCTCCTCCAGCCTCCTCCTGCCTCCTCCTGCTCCCGGACACAGCCCCCACTTCACACAAAAGTATATGACTCGTGTGTAAGCCGAGGGGGGGACTTTTCAGCCCAATAATTGGGCTGAAAAAGTCGGCTTATACACGAGTATATACAGTAAGTAGCTCTTGAAGATGTGAGGCACGAGTATTCTAAACCCTGGTAAGCCAGCGGAAGGGTGAGACTCTGTTACCTGTTACATTGTGTGTTTTGCTGGTTATGTGTTATATGCAGTTAACTGTTTGGGGATCCAATAAAGCCTTAATATTGTGGTTCCTTCACCCTGTGTTGTCTGAGTAGTGTTCCGCCCACACTTAAGGAGCTAGGGCGTTCAGTTTGCGATGAGCCCTGGTCCATGCTGTCTTTCTCCAGGCGGCTGGGCCAGCGGATGAGAGCACCCACTGACCCCCGTGTCTCCACACCAATGTCTCGCGAGCCTTCACAAATTTCACAAGACGTCGGCACTATACACGGACACCCACCTAACTGCGCAGGCGCGCCTGTTAGTGCCAACGACTCGCAAGATTTCTGAAATCTCGCGAGACATCAGCATTGTTCAATGGAGTGCGGACACCTGCTCCACTGCACAGGAGTGAGTGTGGCTGTCACTCAAGCGCCAACCAGAGGACGGGTGGGAAATTTAAAAACTACAGGGTGGGTTTTGCAGCCCAGAAAGGCAGAAAAGACATCATCCATCCAAGCTAAATAGCAACCTCCCGGATTCAATAGGAGGCCAGCGCTGTACACAATATAAGTTCATATTTCAGGTATAAGGGGCCAGTCTGGGCACATACAGAGGTTACTAGAACCCCATTTACATTATGTGTAAGCTGGTGGGCACAGTTTAAAATGTCCAAGGGGGGGTCACAGGTTCCCTTTAAGGTTTAAAAGTTTCCAATTTAGAAATGACATTTTAAATTTTATTTTAGACCAAAGAATATTGAGTGTTACGAATTGTAAAGGTAGAACTCAACCATCAAGACCTTCACCCATTAACTACGATGACTGTGAACAGAATGTAAGCACGTACAGTAATAAAGTATTTCAAAGAAGGGAAAATTTGTTGTGATATCCAGGGAATATGCTATCAAAATATAATTTGGGGAGTAAATAAATATAGACTTACAACATTATTTTGTACATGTTCTGATTAGAAGTTTATATGCTGAGGAAGAAACTGGGATCGAATAGATATGGAAAACATTTCATTTATAAAATAGCTGTCCGTTGACATAAGTATTGCTCTTTCCGCTTACTTAAAGTCTAAGTTAATTTAAAATAATTGTTCAGTTGATGCTGATGATGTATAACAGTTTTTTAATTTATTTATATTTTTAGTCTGTCTGGAACAATAGTAAAACAATGGATAGGAA
This sequence comes from Allobates femoralis, assembly GCA_033576535.1. Lineage (NCBI taxonomy): Eukaryota > Metazoa > Chordata > Amphibia > Anura > Aromobatidae > Allobates > Allobates femoralis. The sequence goes on along the minus strand of JARQOC010000003.1, from coordinate 72,520,473 downwards.
ATCACAGCCCGCCAAAGGTATGATGTCTATCAAGATCATGGTCAAGTTAATATATGAAATAATTCATTCTGGTCGATAAGACATTTACAAAAGCTCACTTTATTAAAGATTGTTCTTTAATTTCTAAAGATATTGTCAGAATTTATACAATGTGTTAACATAGAAGTAAATACAGATTTAAAGTGATAAGTTAAAGAGTTTTTCTTCTTTTCATTTTAAAGATATAAGCAGACCATTTTGAATCATTCTTTATTTTTGGCTCATTAAAGGAATCATTTTAGATCTAATTTACTTAAACTAAAACTATCAGGAGAACAAAAGAGAAAAAGCTTCTATATGCAGAAGATTATGGATTTTTTTCATTGATCCCTTGAGAAGGTACATAAAAAGGAGGCAGTAAAAGTGCAGTGGTGTGTGTGAAGCAGACATATGTTCATGCTCAGTCAGATCCATCTTCACACTGAATACGGGGCATGTAACCATATAATGGAGGGGGAGTGGCTTACACTGCTGACTGCAATTTATGAGGTAATTATGTATCAGATTACTTCAGATCATTGCTCATTTGGTAAAGCAACTGTGTGAAAGCTCTTGACTACATCTGATGAGGAGACAATGTATCAAATTACAGCACAGTCGCTAAACAATGTCAGAATGTTAGGATCACTGCAAACTCCTCTTTTCTTGGCACAAGCTTCTGATCTTTCATCTTGCTCCACACAGCTCAGTTAGGATCTCTGTTAACTAGTGATGAGCGAGTACTAAAATGCTCGGGTGCTCGAAGCTCGGGCCGAGCATCCCGAGATACTCGTGTACTCGGCCCGAGTAACGAGCCCAATGTTATCCTATGGGAGACACGAGTATTTTTATGAAATGACTGCCGGCAGCATGGAAAAACCCTAAAAATGTCACAAAAGTCTCAGAAGAGTGCTGAAATGACATGGCAACACCATGGGGAAGACCCCTGGAAGCATTTCTCACTCAAAAGTCACAGCTGTGAACAATGTTGTCCGAGTTTCACGCCAATTTTACGGAGTCTCCAGAAAACCTTCCAAAATTACACCAAAATGAATATTTAGGGTGGAAATGTTAAGGGCACATACCCAATAGTGAGATAAAGCTGGTGTATGTCACTTTTTGTGATTACATGAAAGATTTTACGTGAAAACATTGTGCGACACTCCGATGACCCTGACAAGAGACGTACATGAAGCCCTGTCTAGAAATAAAGTGCCCATTTTGAGGAACTAGGTCTATTGTAGTATCTTCCTTTGCCAGGGCAGTCCAAAATTGGGAGGTTCACCAATGCCCCTGGATACAGACATGCAGGATGGCCTGTAAACAAGAACTGGGTGTATTGTAGTATAGCCCTTTGGCCAGGGCAGCCAAAAATTGGGAGGGTCAACAATGACCCATGCATTCTGACATGTAGTAGGGCCTGTAACCCTCAAGTGGGTGTATTGTAGTATAGCCCTTTGGTCAGGGCAGCCAAAAATTGGGAGGTTCAACAATGACCCATGCATTCAGACATGTAGTAGGGCCTGTAACCCTCAAGTGGGTGTATTTTAGCCTAGGCCTTTGGTCAGGGCAGCCAAAAATTGGGAGGTTCAACAATGACCCATGCATTCTGACATGTAGTAGGGCCTGTAACCCTCAAGTGGGTGTATTGTAGTATAGCCCTTTGGTCAGGGCAGCCAAAAATTTGGAGGTTCAACAATGACCCATGCTTACAGACATGTAGTAGGGCCTGTAAACCTCAAGTGGGTGTATTGTAGTATAGCCCTTTTGTCAGGGCAGCCAAAAATTGGGAGGTTCAACAATGACCCATGCATTCAGACATGTAGTAGGGCCTGTAACCCTCAAGTGGGTGTATTTTAGCCTAGGCCTTTGGCCAGGGCAGCCAAAAATTGGGAGGTTCAACAATGACCCATGCATACAGAGATGTAGTAGGGCCTGTAACCCTCAAGTGGGTGTATTGTAGTATAGCCCTTTGGTCAGGGCAGCCAAAAATTGTGAGGCTCCTCTTTGTCCCTGGATGGAGACGTGCAGGAGGGCCTGTTAAGAAGAACTGGGTGTATTGTAGTAGAGCCCTTTGATCAGGGCAGCCAAAAATTGGGAGGCTCCTCTTTGTCCCTGGATGGAGACGTGCAGGAGGGCCTGTTAAGAAGAACTGGGTGTATTGTAGTAGAGCCCTTTGGTCAGGGCAGCCAAAAATTGGGAGGTTCAACAATCACCTATGCATACAGACATGTAGTAGGGCCTGTAACCCTCAAGTGGGTGTATTGTAGTATAGCCCTTAGGTCAGGGCAGCCAAAAATTGTGAGGCTCCTCTTTGTCCCTGGATGGAGACTTGCAGGAGGGCCTGTTAAGAAGAACTGGGTGTATTGTAGTAGAGCCCTTTGGTCAGGGCAGCCAAAAATTGGGAGGTTCAACAATCACCCATGCATACAGGCATGTAGTAGGGCCTGTAACCCTCAAGTGGGTGTATTGTAGTATAGCCCTTTGGTCAGGGCAGCCAAAAATTTGGAGGTTCAACAATGACCCATGCTTACAGACATGTAGTAGGGCCTGTAACCCTCAAGTGGGTGTATTGTAGTATAGCCCTTTGGTCAGGGCAGCCAAAAATTTGGAGGTTCAACAATGACCCATGCTTACAGACATGTAGTAGGGCCTGTAACCCTCAAGTGGGTGTATTGTAGTATAGCCCTTTGGTCAGGGCAGCCAAAAATTGGGAGGCTCCTCTTTGTCCCTGGATAGAGATGTGCAGGAGGGCCTGTAACCCTCAAGTGGGTGTATTTTAGTATAGCCCTTTGGTCAGGGCAGCCAAAAATTGGGAGGTTCAACAATGACCCATGCATTCTGACATGTAGTAGGGCCTGTAACCCTCAAGTGGGTGTATTGTAGTATAGCCCTTTGGTCAGGGCAGCCAAAAATTTGGAGGTTCAACAATGACCCATGCTTACAGACATGTAGTAGGGCCTGTAAACCTCAAGTGGGTGTATTGTAGTATAGCCCTTTTGTCAGGGCAGCCAAAAATTGGGAGGTTCAACAATGACCCATGCATTCAGACATGTAGTAGGGCCTGTAACCCTCAAGTGGGTGTATTTTAGCCTAGGCCTTTGGCCAGGGCAGCCAAAAATTGGGAGGTTCAACAATGACCCATGCATACAGAGATGTAGTAGGGCCTGTAACCCTCAAGTGGGTGTATTGTAGTATAGCCCTTTGGTCAGGGCAGCCAAAAATTGTGAGGCTCCTCTTTGTCCCTGGATGGAGACGTGCAGGAGGGCCTGTTAAGAAGAACTGGGTGTATTGTAGTAGAGCCCTTTGATCAGGGCAGCCAAAAATTGGGAGGCTCCTATTTGTCCCTGGATGGAGACGTGCAGGAGGGCCTGTTAAGAAGAACTGGGTGTATTGTAGTAGAGCCCTTTGGTCAGGGCAGCCAAAAATTGGGAGGCTCCTCTTTGTCCCTGGATAGAGATGTGCAGGAGGGCCTGTAACCCTCTAGTGGGTGTATTTTAGCCTAGGCCTTTGGCCAGGGCAGACAAAAATTGGGAGGTTCAACAATGACCCATGCATTCAGACATGTAGTAGGGCCTGTAACCCTCAAGTGGGTGTATTGTAGTATAGCCCTTTGGTCAGGGCTGACAAAAATTGGGAGGTTCAACAATGACCCATGCATTCTGACATGTAGTAGGGCCTGTAACCCTCAAGTGGGTGTATTGTAGTATAGCCCTTTGGTCAGGGCTGACAAAAATTGGGAGGTTCAACAATGACCCATGCATTCAGACATGTAGTAGGGCCTGTAACCCTCAAGTGGGTGTATTGTAGTAGAGCCCTTTGGTCAGGGCAGCCAAAAATTGAGAGGTTCAACAATGACCCATGCTTACAGACTTGTAGTAGGGCCTGTAACCCTCAAGTGGGTGTATTTTAGAATAGCCCTTTGGTCAGGGCAGCCAAAAATTGGGAGGCTCCTCTTTGTCCCTGGATAGAGACGTGCTGGAGGGCCTCAAAACATTTTTCACATAGAAAAGATGCGGGTATCCTGTCTTTGTAATGCCCATTCAAAAAGAATGGGCGTAAAAATTTACCACTGTGGGTATACCTGAAACTACAGCCAAACTATTGTAACGGTCATCATGGTGCCACATGAGGAGAAGGAGGAGCAGTCCAGCGATTAGCCAAGGAATAGGAAGACAACGTGGTGGATGATCCAGTAGCTTACCCAACCTGGCAGGAGTATATGCAGAGCGAGGACAGCAGTGCACAGGGGGAGGGAGGCATAGCATCCCAACAGGCAGTACGAAGCAGGGTCGGGTACGCAGGCATAAGGCAGGCAACCGTTCCCCGGAACAACAACACGACACAAGGTGCCTGTGCAAATGTTAGGTCTTCCCGAGTCTGGCAGTATTTTCAGTTGGCTCCAGATGACTCTAAAAAGGCCATTTGCAACACCTGCCATGCCAGCATCAGCAGGGGTACGAAAAGTAGCAGCCTGCCCACCACTAGCATGATCAGGCACATGTCAGCCAAGCACACGACTTTGTGGAAACTACAACAGAGTCGAGAAGCGGTGCTTGCTGATGTCACTGCTACGTCTTTGCCTGTTGTGCGTGCGAGCCAATCCCCTGTCCAAGCTGGCCGCGAACAAGCCTCCGTCCCTGCACCTGAAGTTGCCCACGTCCAAATTACACCACCATCAAGCACGTCCTTTTCCCAGCGCAGTGTTCAATTATCCATTCAGCAAACATTTGAACGCAGGCGCAAATACGCTGCCAACGCCCCACATGCCACAGTCCTGAATGATCATATTTCGCAACTCATTGCGCTACAAATGTTGCCTTTCCGGCTGGTGTAGACGGAAGCATTCCGCGACCTGATGCCGGCTGCTGTCCCACGTTACTCGGTCCCCAGCCGCCACTATTTCTCCAGATGTGCCGTCCCCGCATTGCATAACCACGTGTCCAACAGCATCACACGTGCCCTGAACAACGCTGTTTCAGCCAAAGTCCACCTAATAATAATAATAATACAGCTTTATTTATATAGCGCCAACATATTACGCAGCGCTTTACAATGTAGGGTTAGAGTACAGAAAATATAATACAGTAAGTAATTACAGTACAGAACAAATACAGTAGAATAATTGGATACAAAACAATAGGCATAGAATCAATGTAAAAAAGAAAATACAAAAAATAAAGCAAGAAATGAAGGTGACCCTGCTCAAAAGAGCTTACAATGTACAACGGGATAGGGGTTGCACAAGGTACAGGGGCTTATTGCACGGATGGTACAGGCATCTTGAGGAAATGGGGCATAGAACTAAGCTTACATGGATGGTCATTATACAGTCTGTGTAGACCTTTTTGGTTTGGTGGAGTTTGTAGAAGAGTAATGTCCAGAGGGATAGCCCACTATCTACAGTACAAAGGACTTCTATAAGGGAGTATGATAGGCCGCCTTAAAAATATGCTTTTTTAGGGATCGTCAGAAGCCATGCAAGTTGTGGATAGTCCTGATTTCTTTTGGTAAAGCATTCCAGAGGTTTGGTGCAGCTCTGGAGAAGTCTTGGAGCCGGTACTGGGAGGATCGGATTATTACCGATGTCAGTCGAAGGTCATTTGAGGAACGTAGAGGGCGAGTGGGGTGATAGACAGAGATGAGGGAGGAGAGGTAGAGGGGTGCTGCACTGTGAATAGCTTTGTGGGTGATAAGAAGCAATTTGAATTGGATGCTGTAGTATACGGGCAGCCAGTGCAATGACTGGCACAGAGCAGAGGCATCTGAGTAACGATTGGCCAGATGGGTGATCCTGGCTGCTGCATTAAGGATGGACGGGAGAGGAGAAACTCTGGTGAGGGGAGGCCGCTTAATAGAGAATTGCAATAGTCAAGGCTGTAATGGATTAGGGCCACGGTGAGGGTTTTTGTTGTTTACAGGGTGAGAAAGGGACGGACTCTGGAGATATTCTTCAAGTGTAAGTGACATGAGCGGACGAGACATTGTGTGTGGGAGGAGGAGAGATCGGTGTCAAACATAACACCCAGACAACGAGCCTGCTGCCTAGGCATTATCGTGGTGCCACAAACTGAGAGAGAGATGTCCGATTTAGGGAGGTTAGTGGATGGGTGGAGCAGAAGAAGTTCAGTTTTGGAAAGGTTTAGTTTCAAATAGAGAGTGGACATGATATTGGAAACTGGAGGTAGACAGTCATTGCTGTTCTTTAATACCGCAGGGGTAAGGTCAGGGGCTGAAGTGTATAACCACAGACACGTGGACAAGTGCTTGTGGGCAAGGCCGCTACATCTCCTTGACAAAACACTGGGTTAATATTGTGGAGGCTCTGACACAGTCTGATCGAGGGACGGAACACGTCCTTCCCACACCAAGGATAGCAGGCCCTACCTCTGTCAGGGTTTCACCGACACTCTACAGCTCCGGAATGTCATGCTCTTCAGCGTCCTCCTCCTCCTCCTCATCCACTGTACCCTCCACACCAGTCCCAAGCTGGAAGCACTGCAGCACTGCCTCTGCGAAGCGTCAATAGGCTGTGCTGAAGCTAGTCTGCATAGGTGACAAACCCCACAATGCAGAAGAGGTGTGGACAGCTCTGAAACAGCAGGCAGATCACTGGCTCACACCTCTGAACCTAAAGCCAGGAAAGGTCGTGTGTGACAATGGACGGAACTTGGTGGCAGCTTTGAGGCGAGCCCAGCTGACGCATGTTCCATGCGTGGCCCACGTGCTCAACCTGGTGTTTCAGAGGTTTCTAAAGTCATACCCAGAGCTGTCTGAACTGCTGGTAAAAGTTCGCCGTCTGTCTGCACATTTTCGCAAGTCACCTGCTGCTTCAGCCGACCTTTGCGGATTTCAGCGCCGTTAGCGTCTTACGGCCCACAGACTGGTGTGTGATGTCCCCACGCGTTGGAATTCAACTCTGCACATGTTGGTCAGGATATGTGAGCAGAAGAGGGCAGTTGTTGACTACCTGCATCACCTAAGCCGTCGGGAAAATGGTTCAAACTCCACACATAACACCTGAGGAGTGGAGATGGATGTCGGACCTATGTACCGTCCTCCAAAACTTTGAGGACTCCACCCAGATGGTGAGCTGTGATGATGACGCCATTATTAGCGTCACCATACCACTACTCTGCCTTCTAAAATGGTCTCTGCTGAAAAACAAAGAGGATGCATTGCAGGCCGAGCGCGATGACTTGGAGCAAGAAACAGTAGTGGCTGTGGGTGAAAACACAGAGTCCAGCCTCATCTCATCACAACGTGCAGTGGAGGACTATGACGGGGAGGAGGAGTATGAAGACATGGAGCAACTCTCTGGCCAAATTGACGATATGACATGCACACCAGTGATACCCTCGATTCAGCGTGGCTGGGCAGAGGACAGGGGAGATGAGGAGGAGGAGGAGGAGGAGGACAGCATGTTCAGTCATCGTGTTGGTCTGGATACTAAAGTGATGGGTGTTAAGAGTCTGGCGCACATGGCTGACTTTATGGTAAGCTGCCTGCCTCGTGACCCTCGCGTTCAGAACATCTTGGCCGACAATCAGTACTGGTTGGCAACACTGTTAGACCCACGGTACAAGGAGAAATTAATGTCTGTCATTCCTGAGGCGGAGAGGTCAGCCAAAACGCAGTAGTTCCAGAAGGCCATAGTCACGGAAGTAGGCTAATCATTCCCCTCACAAAACGCTAGCGGCATAGGTGAGGAATCGGTGGACAACCAAGGCGTTCGGCCGAGAGGGGCACAAGTCCAATCCGCCAAAGGTAGGGGAACAGTCTTTAGGAGGTGGGACAGTTTTCTTAGCCCCTCACGTACCACAGCCCCTGAGGTGCGGGGTAGTGCCACAAGAAATGCTAAGTTTGGTCAGATGCTGAAGGAGTACCTTGCCGATCGAACAACTGTACTGCGAGATTCCTCTGTGCCTTACAATTATTGGGTCTCCAAGCTGGACACGTGGCATGAATTGGCTCTCTACGCCTTGGACGTCCTGGCCTGCACTGCCGCTAGCATTTTGTCATAGCGTGTTTTCAGAGCTGCAGGTGGAATCATTACTGATAAACGCAACCGCCTGTCAACTGAAAATGCTGACAGGCTGACTGAGATCAAGATGAACAAGGGTTGGATTGGGCCAGACTTCACCACACCACCAACAAATGACAACTGAATTTAAATTTTGTAATGGGAATTTGCCATGTACCTCCACTGACCCATGGGTACACACTTCTGGACTTCCGAGTGTCCAAGTGTGGGATCAGTAATGTCCGTGGACGTGCACTCAGCCAGTTGGTAGGAAGGAGGATCAGGTTGGGAAATGTGCAGTGCAGTATCACGGCTACTGACAATTGACCGTGTGGAAGACAGGGTGTTTGTGGAGGTGCCAATCAGACTTGAAGCATTATCCGCTATCCAAGTAACAAGCTGTTGACACTAGTGTTGGTTCAAGAGCGTAGTACTGCAGCGGGCCCCAACAATTTGGGACAGGACGTGTGAGCGAGTAGATGTGCCACTTTATTGTTGAGAAATTAGTGCTTGCACACGACCTCGGCCTCTGCCTGCACCACCATCACGTTCACCTCCTTGTTCCTTGCCAACGCCCTTGCGCATTTTGCTTGTATACTGCGACAACAGTCACAGGAGAGGATTTTAGTCCCTAACCTGTATCAAGGTATGACGTACACCAGTCTGGTGACTGTTCAGATCACAAGAGATTAGGATTTTAGTTCCCTAACCTGTATCAAGGTAATCAAGGTATGACGTACAACAGTCTGGTGACTTGAATGGTTTTAGGAGAGGATTTTATTCCCTAACCTGTATCAAGGTATGACGTACAACAATCTGCTGACTTGAATGGTTTTAGGAGAGGATTTTAGTCCCTCACCTGTATCAAGGTATGACATAGAACAGTCTGGTGACTGTAATGCTTTCAGGAGAGGATTTTAGTCCCTAACCTGTATCAAGGTATGACGTACAACAGTCTGGTGACTTGAATGGTTTTAGGAGAGGATTTTAGTTCCCTAACCTGTATGAACGTATGACGTACAACAGTGTGGTGACTGTTGAGATGACAAGAGTTAGGATTTTAGTCCCTAACCTGTATTAAGGTAGTACGTACACCTGTCTGGTGACTGTTTTGATGACAAGAGTTAGGATTTTAGTTCCCTAACCTGTTTTAAGGTACTACGTACACCTGTCTGGTGACTGTAATGGTTTGAAGAGAGGATTTTAGTCCCTAACCTGTATGAACGTATGACGTACAACAGTGTGGTGACTGTTGAGATGACAAGAGTTAGGATTTTAGTTCCCTAACCTGAATAAAGGTATGACTTACAACAGTATGGTGACTGTTTTGATGACAAGAGTTAGGATTTTAGTTCCCTAACCTGTATTAAGGTACTACGTACACCTGTCTGGTGACTGTAATGGTTCAAGAGAGGATTTTAGTCCCTAACCTGTATTAAGGTAGTACGTACACCTGTCTGGTGACTGTGTTGATGACAAGAGTTAGGATTTTAGTTCCCTAACCTGTTTTAAGGTACTACGTACACCTGTCTGGTGACTGTAATGGTTTGAAGAGAGGATTTTAGTCCCTAACCTGTATGAACGTATGACTTACAACAGTGTGGTGACTGTTGAGATGACAAGAGTTAGGATTTTAGTTCCCTAACCTGAATAAAGGTATGACTTACAACAGTATGGTGACTGTTTTGATGACAAGAGTTAGGATTTTAGTTCCCTAACCTGTATTAAGGTACTACGTACACCTGTCTGGTGACTGTAATGGTTCAAGAGAGGATTTTAGTCCCTAACCTGTATTAAGGTAGTACGTACACCTGTCTGGTGACTGTGTTGATGACAAGAGTTAGGATTTTAGTTCCCTAACCTGTATTAAGGTAGTACGTACACCTGTCTGGTGACTGTTTTGATGACAAGAGTTAGGATTTTAGTTACCTAACCTGAATAAAGGTATGACTTACAACAGTGTGGTGACTGTTGAGATGACAAGAGTTAGGATTTTAGTCCCTAACCTGTATTAAGGTAGTACGTACACCTGTCTGGTGACTGTTTTGATGACAAGAGTTAGGATTTTAGTTCCCTAACCTGAATAAAGGTATGACTTACAACAGTATGGTGACTGTTTTGATGACAAGAGTTAGGATTTTAGTTCCCTAACCTGTATTAAGGTAGTACGTACACCTGTCTGGTGACTGTTTTGATGACAAGAGTTAGGATTTTAGTTACCTAACCTGAATAAAGGTATGACTTACAACAGTGTGGTGACTGTTGAGATGACAAGAGTTAGGATTTTAGTCCCTAACCTGTATTAAGGTAGTACATACACCTGTCTGGTGACTGTTTTGATGACAAGAGTTAGGATTTTAGTTCCCTAACCTGTATTAAGGTACTACGTACACCTGTCTGGTGACTGTAATGGTTTAAACAGAGGATTTTAGTCCCTAACCTGTATTAAGGTAGTACGTACACCTGTCTGGTGACTGTTTTGATGACAAGAGTTAGGATTTTAGTTCCCTAACCTGTATTAAGGTACTACGTACACCTGTCTGGTGACTGTAATGGTTTGAAGAGAGGATTTTTGTCCCTAACCTGTATTAAGGTAGTACGTACACCTGTCTGGTGACTGTTTTGATGACAAGAGTTAGGATTTTAGTTCCCTAACCTGTATTAAGGTACTACGTACACCTGTCTGGTGACTGTAATGGTTCAAGAGAGGATTTTAGTCCCTAACCTGTATTAAGGTAGTACGTACACCTGTCTGGTGACTGTTTTGATGACAAGAGTTAGGATTTTAGTTACCTAACCTGAATAAAGGTATGACTTACAACAGTGTGGTGACTGTTGAGATGACAAGAGTTAGGATTTTAGTCCCTAACCTGTATTAAGGTAGTACGTACACCTGTCTGGTGACTGTTTTGATGACAAGAGTTAGGATTTTAGTTCCCTAACCTGAATAAAGGTATGACTTACAACAGTATGGTGACTGTTTTGATGACAAGAGTTAGGATTTTAGTTCCCTAACCTGTATTAAGGTAGTACGTACACCTGTCTGGTGACTGTTTTGATGACAAGAGTTAGGATTTTAGTTCCCTAACCTGTATTAAGGTAGTACGTACACCTGTCTGGTGACTGTTTTGATGACAAGAGTTAGGATTTTAGTTCCCTAACCTGTATTAAGGTACTATGTACACCTGTCTGGTGACTGTAATGGTTTAAACAGAGGATTTTAGTCCCTAACCTGTATTAAGGTAGTACGTACACCTGTCTGGTGACTGTTTTGATGACAAGAGTTAGGATTTTAGTTCCCTAACCTGTATTAAGGTACTACGTACACCTGTCTGGTGACTGTAATGGTTTGAAGAGAGGATTTTTGTCCCTAACCTGTATTAAGGTAGTACGTACACCTGTCTGGTGACTGTAATGGTTCAAGAGAGGATTTTAGTCCCTAACCTGTATTAAGGTAGTACGTACACCTGTCTGGTGACTGTGTTGATGACAAGAGTTAGGATTTTAGTTCCCTAACCTGTATTAAGGCAGTACGTACACCTGTCTGGTGACTGTAATGGTTCAAGAGAGGATTTTAGTCCCTAACCTGTATTAAGGTAGTACGTACACCTGTCTGGTGACTGTTTTGATGACAAGAGTTAGGATTTTAGTTCCCTAACCTGTATTAAGGTAGTACGTACACCTGTCTGGTGACTGTAATGGTTTGAAGAGAGGATTTTAGTCCCTAACCTGTATTAAGGTACTAAGTACAAGAGTGTGGTGACTCTAATGGTCACAGAAAAGCTTGGATTTCAATCTGTATCACCCTGCCTATATCCTCCTAGATTAGTCCTGAGAAGGACTGTTCTGGTCACTGGAAATCTTGGACTCCGATCTGGATCACCCTGCCTATGTCCTCCTAGATTAGTCCTGAGAAGGACTGTTGTGGTCAGCAGCAGTTTGCAGCCCTGATCCGGATCTACCTATGAGGGCCGCAAATCTGTCCCTAATCAGCAGCAGACACTCTCCCTACACTCACTGTCTGGAAGGCTGTGTGCCGAGCACAGCGCGCCGGGACTTATAAAGGCTCGGTGACGCTGTGCAGGCCGGCCAATCACTGCTATACCACAACCAAGAGGGCTGTGGCATTGCAGTGGTCTGTCAGCCAATCCCTGCACGTGGGCTGACTCTCAAAAGAGCGCCAACATGGAGAGATGACGACCACGAGCACAGCACGAGTATCGCGAGATTACTCGGTGCTCGGCGAGTCGCCCGAGTACAGTGATACTCGTGCGAGTAACGAGTAGTGCCGAGCATGTTCGCTCAACACTACTGTTAACCCCTTCTCTGCTGTCACACTGTTCCCTATCAGCCTGCTCTCAGAAGCTGTGGAAATACACACACAGTGCTGGCCACACAGCCATAAAATGCAGTTTTTAAAAGAGCACAGAAAAATGTGAGAAAATAAGTCAAATGGCACAAAAAAGTATTAACTTAGCTGCTTTGTGATCCATCATTAACAACTAGCACAGTATTGGGGTTTTTGTTTTCTCAATGAAATGACATTTAGACTTTAAGGTTTTGAATAAGGACTCCCACTCACTGACTTTGCTGAGGTCACAGAAAGTGGTGCTTTTTCTAGGTAAAAACGAATCACAAAAAAAGGATAAAAAATGCACAGTATGAATTTAGCCCTAAAGGGAATGTGTAACCATAAAATTACATAGTTTAAGCCAACTTTTTATTGTTAACAATTTTTAAGAACATTTAGTGACTTTTTTCCAAATCACTATTTATATTAGAGAGAAATCTTGAAAATTCCACTCTGCTTACTTAGTCTAATAGGATGATACATTCTGTCCTCTAGATATCACTTTTCAGAACTCATCTTATTGACCCGCCCCAGGGCCGTGGGGTACCCAATCCCAGGCGTTGATTTACTGGGGATGTCACAGGGCCTGTTGCCTGGCTTCGTGGCCCTGGTGGTTGCTCAAAAACGGGAAACAGTCAATAAAAATAGTAGCAAGCTGGTTTCGCTCCCCGTAGGCGGAGCAGGATCCCCGGGGCAGTAGTGGATGATGAAAGTTGTGGAACAATCTATGGAGGGAGTAGGATCAGGGGCTACAATAACAGTCACACACACAGAGTTGTTGCTTTGTACCTTTACTGATGTTGCTGTTCAAGGTGAAGTCCAGGGTACAGTCCGGATAGGCTAGAAACAGTTCAGGATCTCCACATCCAATGAGATATGAGGCCTCTCTTTTACGCTGTGTGTGTGTGCTTTGGTCCTGGGCTGTCTGAAGCTAGGCCTTGACCCTCTCCTGTAGTCCTCACTTGTATGGCAGGCTGTGAGAGTTCTCCTGCGGGCACTGCTGTATCCACTGTGGTCCCGGGCTCTGCTAAGTGGCTGTCCCCTAAGTGCTGCACCAGGAGACTTGAAGCCTCCCTGGTCTCCGGTCTTTTCTGCTGGGTGACTGGACCCGTGCAGTCTCGGACTCCTGTGTCCGGGCTGTTGACGTAGCTCTTCTGGGCAAACCGGCACTGTTCACCAGGTGTCTTCCTAAGTACTGCTCCGTTCTGAACTGCCTAACTCCGCCCCCATGCCTGAATTTATAGGGCACCTTGCCTGAAGTCAGCAAGTAGAGCTTTATTTTCAGGTCTGGGATGGAAGGTGTTGTGTGTAAGTTTACCTGATGTGGAACTCCTTCCCTGCTCCAGGTGTTCCTGTGGCAACCGAACCGTGGATTAGGGTGCCACATTATCATCACAGGCAGGATTACTACAAGAGATCAAATGTATATATAGTTAACACAACATCCATAATTCAGAATAGGTGATTTTTGCAGCTCGCGTAGTCTCAATCCCTGCACAATGACCTCTGCACAGATCACACAGCATATAGTGTATGCCCTGAGTAATCTCCCATACATCTGTAGATCACATGAGAAATGACAGCTCCCTTTAAACAATCTTTTAAATAAAAAAACAAAACATAAGATATATTTCCTTTTGATCCTTTCAATTTTTAGCTGAAGGGTAAGTGAGAAGTGATCATTTTAAGACCTGGTCTCCTATTTCAGGAGGAGCCACAATAGATGGGCTTTTCTGCAGTCCATTGCCTTCCAAGTAGATATAGAATTCAATGAGAGTCATGGTTCATTTCTTAGGACCTAAACATTTTTTTATATATTTTTCAGTTTTGATTTAAATTGAAGATGAGATTTAAAGGGGTTGTCTAAACATCAATAATTGTTAAGATTGCATAGTGCTAGTAAAAACAAGCAACTTTAAGCTTCTTTAACAAGCACAGAGGGATCTGTAATTGTATTATATTGCTGTAGGATATTGGCCCCGGATTCAGTCTAGCAGCCTAACTGATCATGTGCAGTGCTTGCAAGGTCTTTTTTTATTAGAGCACTGTATGCACTAATCTAGAGCTCACCGGATCATTGGAGTGCACAATCCAGCCAACGGTAGTATTTTAGTAATAATACGCCTCTCTGATATGGCAGCAGCATCGAAGAGGACTTAGGCCAGGGTTTCACTGATGCTGGCATTCCGTCCATCAAAAAGATAGAGTCTGGCAGCGTTAACGCAGCGTAACCACAATGGAATGCTACGTTAACGCTGCCAATAGAATCCTGTGGGGGACGGACTCCCGAGCGCTTTCAAGCACCGGCATGTAAGTGCCGGAGGTTGAAATCTCGGGCTATTTCCAATTGCACCATATGACGCGGAAGCACACATCATGTGGTTTGCTTGGAAATTTCGCAAGATTTCAAACTCCGGCACTTACATACCGCCGCTTGAATGCACTCGGGAGTCCGTCCCCCATAGGATTGTATTTACAGCGTTAAGGCAGCGCTCCATTACGGTTACGCTGCGTTAGTGCTACCAGAATCTATCTTTTTAATGGACCCCCCTAGACGGAATGCCAGCGCTAATGTGGCCCTAGCCTTAGAGTTAGTGAAAATCCAGCACTTGGTTTCCAATGTGAATAAAAACAAAAACTTTTATTCAAACACCAAATTAAAATCATTGAACTATTAAAAAAACAGAGGATAGTAGCAAAATATCTATATGTCTTCAAATTGGCAATTGTGTATTAAAAAAAAAATTGCATAAAAAAAGCCGGTTCGAAACGTGTAGGTTGTTTGCTACTATCACCAGGATTACCTTGTTTTTTTTTTTAACATTTCAGAGATATTAATTTGGATGTTTCAATAAAGTTTTCATTTTTTTCACATTGCATGTTAAATAATTTTTTAAGTCCATTCCATTCTTTCAGAGTAAGTGAAGCTCTCCAGTGAATAACAGGCAGGGTAGATGAATTAAAACCAGGTAGACTTTATTTCACCGATTAAACACATCATCAAGCAGGTAGTGGAGTACCCCAGGAAGCAGGAATAAAACCCATGCGGTTCGACTCAAAAGGTCTTACTCATTGAATTTATGAATAAGACCTTTTGAGTCAAAACATGTGGGATTTATTTCTGCTTCCTTAGGTACTCCACTACCGGCTTGATGATGTGTTTAATCGGTGAAATAAAGTCTACCTGGTTTAAATTCATCTACCCTGCCTGTTATTCACTGGAGGTCTTGACTTTCTCTGGATTGCTACCCGCCAGCACCGGGGCGACTCCATGCGAGCAGTATTGGACCATGTGTGCCTGCAATGCAGAGGTAAAAAATGAGGAAACACAAGTGCGAATAGGGTCTTATCCTTTTTTTGGAAGTTCAATAAAATCAAGGTAACTGCTCACCTGGTCAGGCTGTGGGACCCACAACCTGTATATGCGCACAATACAGCTGCCGCAGGATCCACACTCCACGAGGTCTGTGGCGGTAAATACAAATTCAGGAAAGACAATGCTCTTTCATCTGCGCTAGTCGTACTTGGAAAGGGACCACAATAGATCAGAGAGTAATGGCGCCTTTATTGAACACGTTTCTGAGCAGGGGCTGGCTGGCCCAGGTGGCAGGGGAGCAAATGCCCCCAAGGCCAGTGGTCAAGGAGCAGTTTTGGGGCCATCCGGCCATCTGTCATGTTGGTCTGGGAGGCCACTCTGCTCCTGAAGCTCACTGCTCATGGGCCTCTGCTGTGTGCTTGCCCCCAGGCCGAAATTTGCCTGCCAGTCCCTGTTTCTGAGCATATCTCCGCTCCTTCTGCGACGCAAAGGAGTGAGCTTTCTTCACTGCATTCCATTCCTTCCAAACCAGGACTTTTTCATCCAAGCACTTCCCATGGATTTAGGATCTAATCAAACATTTGAGAGATGAGTTAAAAATACACTATTTTTTCAGCATCGGTGAGCGCACCGCTTATACCAGGGGCGCAACAAGTATGCTGAGATCAGACTTAATTAATCTTATTAATATTTTTTTGGAGCTGGTTGAATGTTTCTTTTTCTTTCATATCTTAAATATTTCTATGGGTTTCAATAAAAATATAGTATTACAGATTATTAAAACTGGAAATTTGGATGGAATATGAATGAATCAAGGATAATGAAATAAAAATAAATGGTATGCACTCCCAAATGCAAATTTGAAAAACTCAGCAAATGTGTTTTGCTTTTAATGGATTTTATATGTCCAGAGATGGAGATAAGTGAGATTAACAATATTAGGAATATTATTTTTACAACAGTTTTTTTTTTATAATATTTTAGGTCCAGCTGTAAACCGAAGTTTAAAACCGGAAAGATATATTTGCCAAGTTAATAGTGATGTACAGCAAAGCAATTGTCCACGTAAGGTTTTTGAAAAAGTTTACAACCTTATTTAAAAAAAAAAAATAAAAATCTAAATATGGAATTTTTGTGGAAAGTTAATAAAAATCAGTAGAAAATTTGAATTAAATTGTATCAGCCTGACAACACAATCTAAAGAATTGAATAGCCCTTGAAACCTTGAAGTACAGGTTCATCTCAATGAATCAGATTATCATCAAAAAGTTAATTTATTTCCGTAATTCAATATATAAAGTGAAACACATATATTATATAGAGTCATTACACACAGAGTGATCTATATCAAGTGTTTATCTCTGTTGATGTTGATGATTATGGCTTACAGCCAATGAAAACCCAAAGGTCATTATGTTGGAAAATTAAAGTAGGGAGGATGAAGGGTTAAATATTGTGCTACCATATTCCACGAGACATCAAAGGATGAATATAATATTGATTTATTAGTCAATGCATTTTAGAGCTCCTTGAAATATTATGATATTGATTTGTCCTGAGGAAGGGGCCAGGCAGCTCTGAAACGTGTTGACTAATAAATCAATATTATTTATTCAGCCTTTGATGTTTTGTGGAATATGGCAGCATGGTTTTTAACTCTTCATCCTCCCTACACTATATGCACCACATTGGGGACTGCAGCAGCCGTGATCTGCTTTTATAGTGGTTGTGACTCTCACAACCACACAAGGTGAAGCCTCTGATACCTACTTAGGTCATATTTTATCTTTAAGACCCTTCATCCTCCCTACTTTAATTTTCTGAGATAATGACCTTTGGGTTTTCATTGGCTGTAAGCTATAATCATCAACATTAACAAAAATAAACACTTGAAATAGATCTCTCTGTTTGTAATGACTGTATAATATAAGCGTTAGACAAAATGGATCTGTCCTAAGAGCTTTTTTTCAGTACGTTTAATCGTTAAAAGTTACTAAAATGCCATGTTCCATTGGGTTATGCATGAATGTATGGAGTTTTTTAACTCTGACTAGGCCTGAATGAACCGGACTTTAACGTTTGGTGTTTGTACCGATCACAGACTTTACATAAAATGTCAGTGTTTGGGTTCGGTGTTCGGGTGCTCCACGTACACAAATCACTGGCGTGAGCATCACTGTGCTCGGGTGCGTTCGGTGCTCGACCCAGTGCGAGCTGCCTGCAATGTATTAATGGCTCGCACTGCTCTGCGTATCTGATGTAGTTTGTACAAAAAACAAGAAAACAAAGCCTTGCCCTCCTTCACCCGGAAGTGCTTTGCCTATGGCTGGCTGTATGTGGGCGAAGAGCCAAACTGCACAATCAGTGACTCCCATAGGGATTTGGGTCAAGTTTGGGTCCAGGACACATCTTCCTGAACATCCACGGATCCACTCATCTCTAACTCAAATTTTTACCAATTTCTGGACATACAATGTGTTGAACCTATACAGAGAATGTCATCACCAGATTATACTGCAATTTCTATCAATGAGTTTTCTTACTATGTTGTGTCATGGTCTGAGGGGGCCAAAATAAGTCTCTAAAATCCTGAGGTGCCTTCATTGAAATCACTGTTGGTCTGAGCTCCCAAAATCCCCAAATTTGATATTCCAAGACAATCTCTGTGTCACTTTAAGAAAGTTGAATAAGGTAAAATAAAGCAAGAATAATGATCCGTCCAATGGTCCCACCAAGGTAAAATAATTGTAGAAAGTAATCCCTCAAGAGCAGGGTCTTCTCCCCTCTGTATCGGTCTGTCACTGTTGGTTTGTTCATTGCATTTTTCACTTGTTTGTATATAACCCTTTCTCATGTACAGCACCATGGAATCAATACTGCTCTATAATTAAATAATAATAATTGTATAATATGTTTCTAGGAAGTACATCAACTATCCCTGAAACCTACAACAGTAGTGGGAGTAAAAGTGAATTTAGTCTGTCCAATCAGCCAAATGTAATGCCCAACATACCGGGGACAGAGGTAAGCCGAATTATGATCTACCAGAATCAGCCTTGGGGGTTAGCCTCTTATGTTGTTATGCAGGTAACACCGAATGCCCCGTGGAAGGTGAAGTCAATAATTTTATTTGTTTAGCACTTTATTGTCATTGACTATATCTACATAGAGTGGTGTACTTAATTATATGTACTAAATATGTGAGCCAGAATCTATATATAGGTGAGATGGGGCAATAAATCAGAACTAGGATGAACTCTTATCACCATACAATAAAGGAAACAAGGACAGATTTACTTGTGCCTAGACATTTCTGTAGGCCTGATCACACAATATTGGATATGAAAATACTAATTCTAAGAGGTGACTTCAGATCACAGTGAGGCAGAAAGAGTGTGGGAATACAAACTGATAAAGAACTTTGACACACTTAAAGCAGGAATGAATGTCTCACATGGATTTATGTCTTTCTACATTCATTGAGGAATGGTCAGGTCTCGACCAACCACTAATCATAGAACAATAATACAGTCTCTGCCTCTTAGCTCGGAATTCTGATTTTACCTCCAGCTGCACTCCCCCTCCCAAGACTGACTACTATTTTCTGCTTTACTGTTGTATTTACTGCATCATCTTACCCTGTATATGTACAGTCATGGCCAAAAGTTTTGAGAATGACATCAAAATGATATTTTCACATGATCTGCTGCCCTCTGGTTTTTACTTGTGTTTGTCTGATGTTTATATCACATACAGAAATATAATTGCAATCATATTATGAGTCCCAAAAGGTTATATTGACAGTTAGAATGAGTTAATGCAGCAAGTCAATATTTGCAGTGTTGACCCTTCTTCAGGACCTCTGCAATTCTCCCTGGCTGCTCTCAATCAACTTCTGGACCAAATCCTGACTGATAGCCGTCCATTCTTCCATTATTGCATAATCAATGCTTGCATTTTGCCAGAATTTGTTGGTTTTTGTTTGTCCACCCGTATCTTGATGATTGACCACAAGTTCTCAATGGGATTAAGATCTGGGGAGTTTCCAGGCCATGGACCCAAAATCTCTGTTTTGTTCCCTGAGCCATTTAGTTATCACCTTTGCTTTATGGCAAGGTGCTCCATCATGCTGGAAAATGCATTGGTGGGCGCCAAACTGCTCTTGGACGGTTGGGAGAAGTTGCTCTTGGAGGACATTCTGGTACCATTCTTTATTCATGGCTGTGTTTTTAGGCAAGACTGTGAGTGAGCCGATTCCCTTGGCTGAGAAGCAACCCCACACATGAATGGTTTCAGGATGCTTTACAGTTGGCATGAGACAAGACAGGTGGTAGCGCTCACCTCTTCTTCTCCGAATAAGCTGTTTTCCAGATGTCCCAAACAATCGAAAAGGGATTCATCAGAGAAAATGACTTTACCCCAGTCCTCAGCAGT
This sequence comes from Allobates femoralis, assembly GCA_033576535.1. Classification (NCBI taxonomy): domain Eukaryota; kingdom Metazoa; phylum Chordata; class Amphibia; order Anura; family Aromobatidae; genus Allobates; species Allobates femoralis. The sequence continues at coordinate 72,500,331 of JARQOC010000003.1, read as the reverse complement.
CCACTCCCTGTACCTTTTGCAGAATACCAGTCGGTCCCTGATGTTTTTTCTGGAGAGAAGTGGCTTCTTTGCTGCCCTCCTTGAAACCAGGCCTTGCTCAAAGAGTCTCCGCCTCACAGTGCGTGCAGAAGCGCTCACACCAGCCTGCTGCCATTCCTGAGCAAGCTCGGCACTGCTGGTAGTCCGATCCTACAGCTGGAACAGTTTTAAGATACGGTCCTGGCGCTTGCTGGTTTTCCTTGGGCACCCTGGAACCTTTTTGACAACAATGGAAGCTCTCTCCTTGAAGTTCTTGATGATGCGATAAATTGTTGACTGAGGTGCAATCTTGGTAGCTGCGATACTCTTCCCTGTTAGGCCATTTTTGTGCAGTGCAATGATGGCTGCATGTGTTTCTTTAGAGATAACCATGGTTAACTGAAGAGAAACAATGATACCAAGCACCAGCGTCCTTTTAAAGTGTCCAGTGGTGTCATTGTTACTTAATCATGACTGATTGATCACCAGCCCTGTCCTCATCAACACCCACACCTGTGTTAATGGAACAATCACTAAAACGATGTTAGCTGCTCCTTTTAAGGCAGGACTGCAATGATGTTGAAATGTGTTTTGGGGGTTAAAGTTCATTTTCTAGGCAAATATTGACTTTGCAAGCAATTGCTGTTAAGCTGATCACTCTTTATGACGTTCTGGAGTATATGCAAATTGCCTTTAGAAAAACTGAAGCAGTAGACTTTGTTAAAATTAATTTGTATCATTCTCAAAACTTTTGGCCATGACTGTAGTATAGAAGTCTAAGGTCCATCTCAGTATTATATAGCAATAGAAGTCTAAGGACCATCTCAGTATTATATAGTATAGAAGGTTAATAGAATATGCCGCAAATCTTTATATGCTAGGTAGTTGGCACCTACCTGCCTGCAGTGCCCGTCGCCGTGAACCGCCAACAGGCGATTTTGCTGCTTCCACTAACATAAGGACTACAGAGGTGGTGGCTTATCCCGTTGGTAAACGGACGCATAGCTGACATCACGCTGATTGACAGCTGGCTCCACCAATCAGGTAGCGTGGAGTCAGCTGTCAATTAGCGTGACATTGTATATGCACCCATGTCTGGAGCGGAAAAGCCACATCTGCTCGGTTTACCCCGCCATGCTGTCTCCAGCAGGAGCAGTCTGTGTCCATTCTGTGCCGGGGTTGAAGAGACTGGCGCTGGGTAAGTGGCAGCTACCTGCCTGCTAGCGGTTAGGCACATTTTTTTTTTTTTAATAAAAATCCAGGATAACCCCTTTAATCTCAAAAAGAAAGAGACAAAACAGGAACTGTAAACCAATGGTTAGAAACTGTGCAAGATTGGCTTTAGCAGAGAGGTTTTTAACCCTGCACCAGTTGAATTGCATCATGACTTATCTTCTTGTTCAGTAAAATTCCTAGAAGGAAACAATGACTCATATCAGGTTTGTACATGATGTAGGTGAAACTAGAACAGTTTTTTGATTTTACACTGACTTAAGCCGGGCTGTCCACACATGTGCATGCAAATGCTGTAGGAGCCAGTGATTTTTGTGTTGTTAACCAAGACTTTACTCTTACATAAGGAGTTTCGTTAAAACATCGATAGCCCCAATGGCAGAGCACTGATACTACTGAGATATTAGAACTTTTGAACATTTTTTTTTTTTAAAGACTGAGTTTCAGTTCTCTAACACCTATTTTTTTCTTTAGATATTCACCAAAAAATCACAACAAAACACAAAAGGAAATGTTATCTATGGCAAAATGACTGAACCAATCTGCCCCAATTTTACAACATTGATAAAATCTGGAGCTTCTGAGGGTTTTAGACTGTGCTTCAGCTCTCCGCAACCTATCGTTGTCAACATTTACAAAACAAAAAAACGTGTTTTTCTCACTATCTGATAAGAAATCAGAATAAACCTTTCTCCATCAATAAAGAAAGAGCACTCACCCATTGTAGTGCTAATAGTCTCCTTTATTCTGGTGCCGTGTTAAAGGTAGCAGGGAGGGGGGTGGAGGATGACGGACAATGGGCTCTTTCGTTCTTGTCTGACACTTTAACTGGTCCAGGACTAGTTAAAGTGCCACACAGGCACGAAACTGTCTGTTGTCTGCCGTCTTCCACCCACTCCCTGCTACCTGTAACATGGCACCGGAATAAAGGAGACTATTAGCACTAAAATGGGTGAGTGCTGTTATTTTATTGATGGACTTTGATTTCATGGTGACTATCTAAAGTGAGCAAACCCAAGTGCACTCGTACACAGCCTGACTGAGCACAAAGAAAGAGAGTCCCGAGGTCTATGGTGGTTCCCGGTTTGATTTCTTAACCAGAGAACAAACCTTTCTCCTTTTAGGTCATGTAGGATTACCATAATTATTAATATTTGCCAAATGCCGGAATAAATAGAGAGAGAATGTTTTAAGGCATTTTATTACTTTCTGCAAAGTCACAAATTTACATATGTGGCGCCCCTCTGGCGGGACGCCACAGGGAGGTACTGCACCACAGATAGGAGGTGTAGTGCCCCCCATAGCCACAGGTAGAGGGGGAACTGCAAAGTCTGTCTCTAAAACTACAACAAGCCCAGCCATAGACACCTTAGCACCAGGGACTGTGTATTCAGAAGGTCCCAGGGGGGTGGAGCTTAGCTGAGCGGGAAACGTTATGTCAGTGATAGTTGACAGCAGTCAGTCAGACGGCGTGAGGAGAGCAAAGAGTACGGACGCAGCTGAGACTACAGATCTGACAGGAGGGTATCTCAACTTTAAAGAGGTACCCAGACAAGGAATGGGGCACCCCAGACTTGGTGACAGCCGTTTGAAGTGTCCAAGTCCCCACCAGTGTACCGGAACCCAGGTGGTTTGCCAGGTTTATCCCAAACCACTGACCGGCAGGCTGTGACTCCTTATCAGGATCATTAAAGAAGTCCAACATCTATCCCATGGCAAGGTTCAAGACGCTGACAAGTGAAAAGAGACGTTAAGCAACAGACCCCCAAGAACCAGAGATTAGACTTGTGAGTGGGGAAGTAAAGAGCCAAAAGAGCCCTTAAGAGCAGGACCAAGGAAAGTGTTGAAAGGTATCTCTGACAGACCCCCAAAGCCTGTGGCAACCAATAATCCGGCAAAGTGGACTGTACCGTGTACCTTAAATATCTGCCTGGTACCAGTAAAGAACTGTTTGAGCTGATCTGGACTCTGTCTCTAGTTAATCCGTCGCCTAAAAGGTCTCAACAACACCTGAGAGGTAAAGACTATTACTCCCCTCATCCACCCCACTGCCCTGAGGTAAAGCTCCGCCTGTGGGGAGCTGTACTACCCAAAGCTGCATCACCATCACCTCAGCAGCCGGCTGCAGCACTGGTAACTACATTACCAGGTACCACAGGTGGCGTCACGTATAATAATTCCACCATCCCAAATAATCTTCCCCTCAGCCATTGAGTGTCCAGGGCATGGGACCGGGACCCGACCAGCCGTGATCCCCACTGAAGTAGCAACCTGTCCCAGTATCCGAATACCCCCTACCCTGTCGACGGCCTCACATACATTTCATTAGTATTTGGTACCATTGCCTTTAAACTGTATGACTTGGGTCAAACGTGTTGGATATCCTTCCACAAACTTCTCACAATAGTTGGTAGGAATTTAGGCCCATTCCTCCTGACAGAACTGGTGTAACTGAACCATGTTTGTAGGTCGCCTTGCTCACACCTGTCTTTTCAGATTTGCCCATACATTTTCAATAGGACTGAGATCAGGACTTTGCGATGGACACTCCAAAACATTGACTTTATTATCCTATTCTATTTGGAAGACCCATCTCCACCCAAGCTTTAGCTTCCTGGCTGATGTCTTGAGATGTTGCTTCAGTATTGCCACATAATCTTCTTTCTATGAAGCAAACAGAGAGAAGGTCCAAAAAGCGATACAACCTCAAATTATCATGGTAAATATTAACAAGTTTATTCGAATTCAAACAACAGAGAAATTGGTCACACAAAAGCATAAAAACATTTAAAATAGCCTGGTTCCGCTATAACAATTCCAATGATTACAATACATCATGGATAATCTAGATTATAGAAATATTAGAGTAACTTGAATCACCCCTGAATAAGTGTTAGATGGTTTAGATGGGGTGTACCAATGTTATTAAAGTATTATGATCCTATACATGGAACCAGAGATAACCTTTGAATAAGGAACCAGGGATCCAAGGGAAGGCGAGACTAATTCAGAACAGCTCGTTTACCATCTCAGAGGCATAGTGGCAAGAGGTGTGGTGCTCCCCTATCTCTGCTTTTTGCCTATAATCTTCTTTCCACATGATGCATCTATTTTGTGAAGTTCAAAAGTCCTTCCAGCAGCAAAACAACCCCACAACATAATGCTGCCACCCATCGTGTTTCATAGGTACGATGGTGTTCTTAGACTTCCAAGCTTCACCCTTTTTCTTTCAAACGTAATGATTGTCATTATGGACAAACAGTTCAATTTTAGTTTTGCCAGACCACAGGACATGTCTCCAAAAATGTAAGTCTTTATTCCTGTGTGCATCTGCAAAAAATAATAGACCGTAATAATACAACGGATAATGACACAATCTTACCAGCTTACACCATCACCTTCACCAGGCCTTTAGCTTTTGTTCTTGGGTTGATATGCATAAGTCGGACCAAAGCACGTTCATCTCTGGGACACAGAAGCCATCTCCTTCCTGAGCGGTATAAAGGCTGGACATTCCCATCTTGTTTGTACTTGCATATAATTGTTTGTTCAGATGAACGAGGCACCTTCAGGTTTCTGGAAAGTGCACCCAAGGATGAACAAGACTTGTGCAAGTCCACAATTCTCTTCCTGATATCTTGGCTGATTTCTTTAGACTTTCCCATGATGCTAAAGAAGCAGTGTGTTTCAGGTGTGCATTAAAATACATCCACAGGTGTGTCTCTAATTAACTCAGGTGTTGCCACAGACCTATCAGATGCTTCCAAACACGTGACATCATCATATGGGCTGTCCCAAATTGTTAAAGGCATAATAATCTTGGTGTATGTAAACTTGTGACTTAGTGTATGCAAACTGCTGGTTTCAACTGCATGACAGCATATATATAAACTAACTTGCTTACTATTTCTTGGTAGCAATCAGAAGCAGATTGGCCCTCAGAGAGACCACCAGTGAACAGAGATATGAAGCAGATCCCACAATGGACCTATCCGCTGATCATGGCCAAAGTCTCAGCTACCGAACAGGCAAGTGTTACCAGAAAGTACCTCACCTCTTCTTCCTCCATTTCAATAGTAAGTGTTACTCTGTTACTTTGGTCAGAAGGTCAGAGGGACAATTTCAGTAGAAAGACAATCATTACAATACAGAAAATTCCAGAAAAAAGAAGGAAAAAATATTGGCACTCCACAAAATTATATTATCTCTACCAGTACAATGGTGTTAAACAATAATCGTGTAAATAGTCCAGTAATATAATAGAAAAGAAGAAAATTGCAGCACTCATCTGTGCAGAGAATTCAGAAATCTTTATTTCCAAGTAGTTAAAAATACCCACGGGCAGTAAATGGCATTCTACTATGTACAGACAACAGCCGTTTCATGCGGAGCAGAAAACCAGGAAGCAGCACCTACTGGCGTGAAACGGCTGTTGTCTGTACATAGTAGTATGCCATTTACTGCCCGTGGGTATTTTTAATTGCTTGGAAAAAAGTCTTCTGAATTCTCTGCATAGTTGAGTGCCACAATTTTCTTCTTTCTCTTATATTACTATGATTTAGAATATATATATAACAGTAATTGTAATGTATGTTATTGTATTACTTTTAGTATTGTAAATTGTTTTGTAACAAAATCCTGTTTGACTAAGAATTGACTAAACCATATGACTTCCCTGCCTGTCTTAAGGCCGGGTTACACGTGGCGATGTTCCAGTGACCCGACCAACGATGGGGATCGCTGGCACATCGCTATCTGATTCCTGGTGAGCTGTCACACAGGCAGACTCAGCAGTGATCACCCAGCCTGTGCCCGACACCCGACGGTCGCCATAATCATTCAGGGTCTTGGGCGCAGACTGGGGATTGTTGGTCATTGCCCCTGTCACACATGCTGATGCATGCGTGACAGCGGGAGACCAGCGACCGAAAAATGGTCCTGGCCATTCCGCAACGATCAGCGAGCTGATTGCTGATCGTTGCTGGATGTCACACATAGCGACATCGCTACGAGGTCGCTGCAACGTCACAAAAGCAGTGATGCTGCAGCGATATCGTTAATGATATCACTGCGTGTATCGGGCCCTTTACACAAATAACAGTAGCAACTTTTACTTGTAGTTTGCAAGCAGCTTGACAGCAATGACTGTAGAGATCCAAATTTTGACCCTTACGAATGGCAGGCCTCTGACACACAACATGAAGTCTTTTGTTGGCCGAGGGTCAGCCTCAGCTTTTATTTAAAATTCAACTATGAAACTAGCTAGCTTGTCATGTAAAATATCCCCATAGTTGATGCAATATGCTGGACTCCCGGTGAGTAAGTCTGCCTTTAAGTCCACCATGTCATCACCACAGTAACCATTCTCTGATAAGTAGAAGACCACGTAACCCTACACAAAGCTTTGACCCCCAGCCCAATGAAAGCATTACCTTTAGTCCATGTTCCAATCCTCAGAGAAACTGAGGCCAGTTTTGCCTTAAAGCAGTTGTCTGGTCTAAAATGAAAATTCTTCAGTCAGTCTATGTGACTACAGACTGAGCGCTGCAAGGATTCGTGGTTTCTAAGTTGGGAACTGACTGCAATTATGCAGCATGCATGTTCCAGACCAGAACCTGAGTAGTGAGCTCCATACACTTGCATTAAACGAGGCCGCCCGCTCCAAACACTTGTATTGAGCATTAGCTTGCCCTTTCGTCTTGCTATCGCCGAGAAAATGTATACCGCATAATTGTAGTCTGTTCCTGGCTTAGAAATCAGTGGATTTTTGCAGTGCACAGTGCGGGCACTGTAAGGATTGAAAGGTCTGTAGTCACATAGAGTGATACATAGAGGGACTGCAGAATTATCATTTTAGGCCGGCAACCCGTTGAATGATTCCATTGTGCTTCTTGAGGCCCAGTTACCAAAATTCTGCCCTGTGTGGCAATGGGAATCAAAAAGAAATAACAATTAATTAAGAGGCTCTTAACATATGATGCCAGATGACTTTAGCTGATCTATAGGCAAATGAATTAGGGAGGCTGCCTAAGTGATTTCTGTAAAGGTACCGTCACACAGGGAGATATCGCCGGCGATGTTGCCGGCAACTGAGGGGCGTGGCCAGGTTGCGGCGACATCGCCGGAGAGTTGCCTCGTGTGACAGGGCGATAATCAGGGGAAAAATCGCCTGAGTAACATCGCCAGGTTTCCCAACAATGTTGGGAAACCTGGGATGTTGGTCAGGCGATCATGCCTGATCGCCCTGTGTAATGCGGCAACCTGCAATGTTGCGGGCGATTCCGCCTATCTACAACATTGCGAGTTATCGCTCGCTGGGTTGCTGGGCAACCCAGCGAGCGATAGCCGCGGCAACTAGCCGGCGACATCGCCGGTAAGTTGCTCAGTCTGACATCTCGCCGGCGATGTTGTCAGGGATGCGCGCTCCCGCGATCGCCGGCAACATCGCCGGCGATATCTCCCTGTGTGACGGTACCTTAAGGTACTATTAAACATCACTTGACGATAATACAAAGCTGAAACCAAGTTATTGGCAAGCAAGACGTAATAAAATTACAAAAACTGTGGTTGTACTCCATAATGATTCAATCTGTATAGATTGGACTTTTACACCGCTTAAGGGTATCTTCATATCTTGACCACAGCAATCTATCTTAAAACTATGGAGGTAAAGCCAACCAGAATCATTTGTTATCCTTATATGGTCCTTTTTTGCATCTCCTGCATTGAGTGGAATTAATTATACATTTACAGTATATATAAACTTTATAAACAATGACCATTCAAAATGTAGTCTGTAAGAGGCGTATAGTTGGCACACACTCATAAAATTAAAAAAAGGGGAAACATGCGTAAAACAATGATATTTTATTTTCTTGCTTTTTTTGCAAAATGGGATACTTTTCACATTTTGCAAAAAAAGCAAGAAAATAAAATATCCTTGCTTTACGCATGTTTCCCCTTTTTTTAATTTTATGAGTGTGTGCCAACTATACGCCTCTTACAGTTTATATATATTTTTTGTGCACCACAAACTTTGGTGAGCCAAGTTCTTACTATCGCATTCAAAATGAAGAACCTGGAGGTGATATTACTCATCTTTTATTTAAAAATAATAACTTTTATATAGCACTATTAATTCCATAGCACTTTACATACATATGCAACACTGTCCCCATTGAGGCTCACAATCTAAATCTTCTATAAGTATGTCTTTTGGAGTGTGGCAGGAAAGCAGAGAACCTGGAGGAAACTCACACAAACATGGGGAGAACATACAGTCTCCTTACATATTTCATCCTTGGTGGGATTTGAAGCCAGGAATCCAGTATTGCAAAGCAACAGTGCTGACCACTGAGCCACTGTACAGTGCTAACCACTGAGCCACCGTACAGTGCTAACCACTGAGCCACCGTACAGTGCTAACCACTGAGGCACTGTACAGTGCTAACCACTGAGCCACCATACAGTGCTAACCACTGAGCCACCATACAGTGCTGACCACTGAGACACCGTACAGTGCTAACCACTGAGCCACTATACAGTGCTAACTACTGAGTCCCCATACAGTGCTAACCACTGAGCCCCCATACAGTGCTAACCACTGAGCCAACATACAGTGCCAACCACTGAGCCACCATACAGTGCTAACCACTGAGCCACCAAACAGTGCTAACCACTGAGCCACAATACAGTGCTAACCACTGAGCCCCCATACAGTGCTAACCACTGAGCCAACATACAGTGCCAACCACTGAGCCACCGTACAGTGCTAACCACTGAGCCACCGTACAGTGCTAACCACTGAGCCACCATACAGTGCTAACCACTGAGCCACCATATACAGTGCTAACTACTGAGCCACCATACAGTGCTAACCACTGAGCCACCGTACAGTGCTAACCACTGAGCCACCGTACAGTGCTAACCACTGAGCCACCGTACAGTGCTAACCACTGAGCCACCATATACAGTGCTAACTACTGAGCCACCATATACAGTGCTAACCACTGAGCCACCGTACAGTGCTAACCACTGAGCCACCATATACAGTGCTAACTACTGACCCACCGTATACAGTGCTAACCACTGAGCCACCGTACAGTGCTAACCTCTGAGACATCGTACAGTGCTAACCACTGAGCCACCATACAGTGCTAACCACTGAGCCACAGTGCTGTGCTAACCACTGAACTACCATGCTGTCCACCAACTACACTTTTTATAAACCAAGCCCAATACCATAATCAGAGCCTTCAGCGTTTTACCACTGTTTTGACCTAACACTTATTAAGTCTCAATATACAAGGCAATTTTATATTTCTTACTGTCTAGAAATGATTAAAAGTAGAAAACCATTAATAATAAAGCTCATCACAGGGCCTCCAAAACCCATAGATGGTGAATAATTTCTGCGCAATATGGAAATTATGGTCCCCCTATATTTCCCATCAGACCGAAACGCCATAAAGAATGAAAGTGTTCAACCAGAACTGACTCAGTCGCTCTGCCTATAATTGAGCACGCTCCGTTATATTGTACAATCCATTCAAGAAAAATGTTTAACAGGTCAAACAAATGGCAAGATATGGAGCAGCCATAGGCAGGAGTTTAGCAATCGCAGTCACAGGGATTGTGACCAGGACTGTGCTGCAGGGGGGCCTGCTGACCTCAGTGCCTACTTGAGCTGGATGTGCGTCTAGGGATGCACATCAGCTAAAGTGTATTCCGGTGCTGAGACCCATCAAGTCCCTGCACCACAATACATGCCAGCAACTGATGTTTACTGAGGGAGCATGACAGTGATGTCATGAGCAATGGCGCACATGCCCATGTAGGCTGCCAGCCCCTCTGCCAGCATTATAAGAAGATGCCGCGCAACAGTGGATCAAAGGAAGGTGAGTAAAATGGTATTTTTTTCTATGTAGAAGCTGAACAGAGAATATATATAACAGTAAGGGGGACATAGATACACGGATGGGCCAAGAATGGCGACATAAACACCAGGATGGAGGACACGCAGTTTATTATAAACTAGAAAATAGGCCTGATGCTATGGCATCGGGAGGTCGTCAGTGCCACGCTGTGGTATTTGTGGCCCCCCTGGGCTCCCTTTGACCACCCTGTGCAGTGTTTGGCTCTCTGGTGCGTGTTGTGTCTCTGCCCCCTGTTCAGTCTGTTTTTTTGCCTGTGTCTTTGCCCCCACTTTTTTCTCTCTGCTGCCTGTCTGTGGCTTCTGTTGTGTCTGTCTTGTTCCCCATGTTTCGGCTTCCCTTGAGTAATAGTGGTGAGGCTTTGTGTGTCTGTCCCCCTGCAGTGTTTCTGCTGTGTGTGGGCCACTTCAATCTCTTTAGTCTCTCCTTATGTGTGTGTGCCTCTTTGAATCTGTGGTCCTTTTTTCCCCTTCGTCTCTCTGTAAGCCTTTAGTTTTTCTGCTTTATTTTATGTGTCTCTGTCCCCCTTGGGTCGGTCTGGTGGCTGCTTTAGTGCTTTTCTGCTTTCCTTTCCTTGTGTCTGCTGCTCCTTCCCTCTGTCTGGCTCGCCTTCAGTGTCTGTACTACTCATTGAGTGTTTGTGGTTTCCCTTCAGTGTTAGTGGTGTGTCCTTGTTTCTCAGGCTCCTACTTCAGTGTTATGGTGTCCCTTATATTTGTCTGGTCCCGTTTATTATTTGTGGTGCCCCCGTTTAGTGTATATGTCCCCCCTTCATCTCTGTGGCCCCCTTCATTGTTTGTAGCCCCTTTATGTGTGTCTGGTCCCCTTGAGTAATTGTGCTCCCCCCTATGTGTTTGAGGTGGGCTTGTGCCTGTCCGCCTCCTCTTCTCTCCTTCCCTGCTGTGACAGCTCCATGTCATAGCTGGGAAGCAGCGTAGAGTAGAGGAGGCGGAGCTAGGGTGATGCACGGTCATGTGAATGATCACATGACTGTGATATCACCAAAGGTCCTATGTGAATAGGTAAGTAGGTGGGGGGTGTGCGGCCGGTAAAGGGGGGCGCTGGGGTGTAGTGTGGGGAGGAAACGGGCACTGGAGGGGGGGTGAGAGGGTGTAGTGCGGGGTATGTGGGGGTGTATTACAGGAGCATGCGGGTGGTGTAGGGAAGGTGCGGGGACGGGAGGCTGCAGGCCGCCGCCGGCAGCTTTGGGAGTGCTAATATGGCGGCGCCTCCGGGTAATCACCAGTTTTGCGCAGGCGCCATCGCTTGATAGCGGCACAGTGGCCGGAAGCGCAAACTGGTGATTATGTATAGAGAAGTGAGTACACTCCTCACATTTTTGAAAATATTTTATTATATCTTTACATGGGACAATATTGAATATATGACACTTTGACTCAAAGTAAAAAAGTCAGTGTACTTCTTTTATAACAGTGTAAATTTGGTACACCCTCTAAATGAGTCAACACACAGCCATTAATGTCTAAACTGCTGGCAATAAAAATGAGTACAGCCATGACTGAAAATGGACAAATTGTGCCCACAGTGTCAATATTTTATGTGTCCACCATATTTTCAAGTCACAGTCTTAACTCTCTTGCTCATAAAGTTCACCAGAGCTTCACAGAAGTCACTGGAATCATCTTCTACTCCCCCATGATGACATAATGGAGCTGTAAGATGTTAGAGACCTTAGGCTCCTCCACCTTCCATTTGAGGATGCCCCGCAGATGCTTAATAGGGTTAAGGTCTGGAGACATGCTTCGCCAGGCCATTTCTTTATCCTCAGTTTCTTTTGCAATGCAGTGGTTGTTTTGGAGGTGTGTTTGGGGTCATAATTATGTTGTAATACTGTTCTGTAGCCCAGTTTCCTAAGGGAGAGGATCATGCTGTGCCTCAATTTGTCACAGTATATGTGGGTATTCATGGTTCCCTCAATGATCTGTAGCTCCCTGCAGCCGGCAGCACTCATATAGCCCCAAACCACGACACTTGCACCACTATGCTTGACTGTAGGAAAGACTTTGTACTCTTCACCTGGTTGTCGCCACACACACACACACTTGACATCATCTGAACCGAAATAAGTTTATCTTGGAAGGAGCCCAGGATGAAACACATTAGCACAGGATGGGAAACATTAATACATAATGAAGAGGGCAATACATATGTCAATTTGGATAGGATTTATAACGCTACAATAGGACAAATATCTGAGCATCATGCAGGGGAGTGGATGGGAGGGCCCATGCCCAAATCAGGTGCCGGGGCCCACTGGGCTTTTGTTAAACCACTGGCTTTGGGAAAACATGTCGCAATAAAACAACCTATGCACTATGCAACATAACAGATGGTAAAACTAAAGGTAATAAAATGAAGTGAGACAATATCCGACTTCACCATACGAGGCACTCAGATATAAATTATTAAAAATATGCGTGGGCTTTGCCCTATTTTTGATTGCCAGACAAGGTAAAATCCAGACAGCTGGGGGCTGCTATTCTTAGTGTGGTGAGGCCCAAGCACTCTGGGTACCCCATGCTGACATTATAAATTTTGGGCTTAGTACCAGCTGATAATACAAAGCTGGTATTTACCCTACTATTACCCAGCGTGCCATACCCCACCAGGGCCACTAGAAGTGGTGGGTAAAGTGCCTGGAAATGGCTCTACGATGAATGCGCTATTTCCAGGGGTGGCTGTGGTTTTCAATCTGGGGGGCCCAGAACATTTGGGCTTTACCATGCTGAGAATGCCAGCCCCCAGCTGGCTGGTTTTACTTGGACTAGCGATCAAAATACGGCGGGAGCTCACACACATTTTTTTTTTATTATTTATTTAAATAATTTTAAAAAAATAATGGGCTTCCCTGTATTTTGATCACCAGCCTAGGTAAAGCCAGGCAGCTGAGGGTGGCAGCCTGTAGCTGTCTGCTTTATCTACGCTGAGAATAAAAAATATCACTATGCGCTACGTCATTTTTAAAACTTATTTCTTTCTTTCTACACTACTGTATGTGTGATGGACCCAACAACCAATCACAGACACTGTCACAGAGAATGGGTGTCTGTGATTGGCTTCTGGAGTAAGCTAAAACCAGGCCATACATTCTACCATACTAGAATTTATGGGCTGATTGCAGATTACTCGAACAGCCAATCACAGATGCCCATTCTGCATGACAGCGTCTGTGATTGGCTGCTGAAACCAGTGTCGTGAACATCCCTGGAAGTTAATGAGCGGCCCCGGAAGTAGATGCCGCAGGACAGCAGGATGCGGGACAGCAGGACCCAGTAAGTATAATGATGATATTTAATTGTCTGCTTTCTTTTACAGCCCCCACACCCCATCCCATAACAGCAAAGTCTGAGATTGGGGTTCAAACTCAAGTTCAAGTCACGTCTGGCCCTGAACTCAGACTTTACAAAATGTCCAGGCGAGTCTACCGATCCAGAGCATCAGCGGGTTTGCCCATCACTACTGATAGATTGTTTAACGTTGTGAGCCCTAATAGGGACAATGTTGCAATTGTATGTAATTCCTATGGAAATTAATAGCGCTATATAAATTAATAAATATATTTTTATTATTCAATATATCACCAGAAGACAGAAACAAGACACATACAATATCCCAGTGTACAAAGATGTAAAGACAATACGGAGGATCTAGGCCTGGCAGAACGACTCCAGCTACAGTTACAATGCTTTGATGACAGAAGAACACATAGCATGGTAAGATATAGAAATTATTAACTAAGTTTATAGACCTGTATGTGTATACGAGGTATGATAAATGTGTTTCACATATTCAGCTGCACTTTTTTTTTACAGGAGAGGTGTATTCTAACAGGGGCCAAACGAATACACTTTTGGCCTCCATAAAAGTGAAATAATCCATGTGGGCATATTATTATTTATTTTTAGAGCACCATTGATTCCATGATGCTGTCCATATAAAAATGGTTTACATACGAACAACTACGTAGTATAAATTACAATGAAACTACAAAAAATGACAGACTGGAGTACAGAGGAGAGGGCCTTCCCCTCCTAGGTTTATAGTCTACATGGTGCTCGTTAAGGACAGAGTAAGATGGGGGGATTGCAGCAGCTCTGGTTGTGGTGAGGTGACAGTGGTACGTCATTGCATGATGTAAGCTTTCTTGAAGAGATGGCTTTTCAAGTTCTGTATGAAGACAGAATTTAAAAATTTGGGAATGTGGAGACAATTTGGGAGACAATCAGACATGTCGGGGTACAGAATTCCAGAAGTCAGGGATGCTCAAGTCTTGGACGTGATTGGGTGAGAAACGTATGAGAGTAGTGGTGAGAAGGAGGACTTGTGAAGACCAAAGACTATGTGTGGGGAGATATTAGGAGATTATTTCAGAGATATTTGGAAGACACAGATTATGGACACTTCTGTAGGTCAGTGTTTGTAGTTTAAATTACGGTATACGCATTGAGAAATTTGGAACCAATTAAGAGATTTTGAAGAGGTAGAGGAGGTGCAAGGGGAGAGGTGGATTATTTGAGTAGCAGAGTTAATGATGGCTTGCAGATGTGGGTGAGAGTTAGTTGAGAGTTCACGGAGGAGGATGTTGCAGTAGTCCAGGTGGGAGATGGTGAGAGCACACACTAACATTTTAGTAGATTGAATGTTGGGAAGAGACAATATCTGGAGTTCGAGGCACCAGTGGTGGTAAGGAGTAGGAGTAGAGATGGGTGAAGATGAGATCTCAAGTATCTGAGATATGTGGGTCAATGCGGAGGACCAATGTGTGAGACCAAAGGATGAAGCAAGAGACACAAGTTTGGAGGTTGCCGAGTTGTGAGTGTCAATGAGGATGTTAAAGACACTCATGATGATGGAGGGAATGTCAGAAGAAAAAAAAGAGAAGAAATTAGGTGGCAACTTGGTCAATAAAGGTGGTGAGTGGGCCCTGTGGTCAGTATATGATAGCCACTTGGAGATTGGAGGGAGAATGGATATGGGCAGAGTGCACTTCAAAGGAAGGGATGCTAAGGGAAGGAAGAAGTGGAATTAGGTTAAATGTGCAGTTGTTAGAGTGTGAGTGAAGCAAACACCATTATAACAAAGTTCAGCGAGAAGACTGTCAGTGGATGTCAGCCATGTTTCTGTGATGCCCAGAAATGATAAATTGCAACTTGGTTATAAATACCATTGAGTTTACTGTAGATGTAATGAGTGTTCCATAGTGCTTCAGACAGAGGAGGTAGTTAAGTACTGGTCAAGTGGATTGGTCTTAAGTTGAAGAGGTTTTGGTAGATTCTAGTAGCTGAGGAGTGATAGTAAGGAGAAATCATAGAGGATATTTGTTGTAGAGGTCCAGTATTGGGAAATATGTCACCAGCAGTGAGGAGGAGCACAGAGAGAGGGAGAGAAGGTAGGAGAAGAAGAGTGTATGATTTGTATTAGATTTAAAAAGGAGGAAGCTGAGGCTTAGGAGCAGGTCACCAGAGAATTTCATTGTCGAGTTTCATCCGACACTTGTATCAACACCAGACATGTCTCTATGATTTTGAATGGACTACTCAGTCAGCAAAAAATCATGGACATGTGAACAGCCCTATAGAATGTCATAGGAATGTTCAGTTTATTTAACCCCTTCACCTCCAAGCCTGTTTTCACGTTCCTGACGAGGCCAAATGTTACAGTTCTGACCAGTGTCACTTTATGTGTTTCTAAGTAACTCTGGAACGCTTCAATGGATCCCAGTGATTCTGAGATGGTTTTTTCTGACACCGTGTACTTCATGTTAGTGGTAAACTTTGGTTAATACAATTTGCATTTATATTTGAAAATATCAAATATGTGAAAAAGTGTGACAATTTCACAATTTTCAAACATTCAATTTTTATGCCCTTAAACCAGAGTTATGCCATACAAAATAGTTAATAAATAATATTTCCCACATGTCCACTTTACATCAGCACCAGTTTTTAAACATATTTTTTTGTTAGAAGGGTTAAAAGTGTATGAGCAATTTTTAATTTTTCAAATAAAATTTATGAAACTAATTTTTTTTTAGGAACCACATCATATTTAAAGAGACTTTTAGGGGCATATATGACAATACCCAGAAGTAACACCATTTGAAAAACTGCACCTCATACTGCTCAAAACCACATTCAAAAAGTTTATTAACCCTTTGGGTGCTTCACAGGAGTTAACCCCTTAACGACCACCAATACTTTTTTTACTGACCTAAGATATAAGTTAATAGTATCCCTCCATGAGTGAGTCAACACATTTCAGGGCTTCAAGAAACACCCTGAAACAATGCAATAGAATATTGATTTGTCCTGAGGAAGGGGACAGAGAGCCCTGAAACACGTTGACTAATAAATCAATATTTACCCATTGATTTCTCATCAAATACGGCAGCGCGGTTTTCAACCCTTCAACCTCACCTACTCTATATAGTAACATACATAGTAACATAGTTTTTAAGGTTGAAGGAAGACTTTAAGTCCATCTAGTTCAACCCATAGCCTAACATGTTGATCCAGAGGAAGGCAAAAAAAAAACCCATGTGGCAACACTAAGCTCCACATTGGGGGAAAAAATTCCTTCCTGACTCCAGATACGTCAATCAGACTAATTCCCTGGATCAACGCCCTATCAAGAATCTAGTATATATAACCGGTAATATTATAGTTTTCAAGAAAGGCATCCAGGCCCTTCTTAAATGTTAGTAGTGACTCACTCATTACAACATCATGTGGCAGAGAGTTCCATAGTCTCACTGCTCTTACAGTAAAGAATCCGCGTCTGTGATTATGATTAAGCCTTCTTTCCTCCAGACATAGAGAATGTCCCCTTGTCCCCGTATCAGGCCTGAGAGTAAAGAGATCATCAGAAAGGTCTCTGTACTGTCCCCTCATATATTTATACATTATTATAAGATCACCCCTAAGCCTTCGTTTCTCCAAGCTAAATAACCCCAGGTTTAATAACCTGTCTTGATATTGTAGACCCCTTAATCCTCTAATGACTTTTGTCGCTCTTCTCTGGACCCGCTCTAGTTCAGTTATGTCTTTCTTATACACCGGAGACCAGAATTGTACACAGTATTCTAAGTGTGGTCGCACTAGTGACTTGTATAGAGATATAATTATGTTCTCCTCATGAGCATCTATGCCTCTTTTAATGCATCCCATTATTTTATTTGCCTTTGCAGCAGCTGCCTGACACTGGCCACTAAATGTGAGTTTGTCATCTACCCATACACCCAGGTCTTTTTCAGTGACAGTTTTGCCCAGTGTTTTACAATTAAGCACATAATTATACCTTTTGTTTCCTCTGCCCAAGTGCATGACTTTACATTTATCCCCATTAAATGCACCATTCTGGGGACTGCAGCAGCCATGATCTGCTTTTATAGTGGTTGTGACTCTCACAACCACACAAGGTGAAGCCTCTGATGCCTATTTAGGTCATATTTTATTTCTCAGACCCTTCATCCTCCGTACTTTAATTTTCTGAGATAATGACCTCTGGGTTTTCATTGGCTG
This sequence comes from Allobates femoralis, assembly GCA_033576535.1. Taxonomy (NCBI): domain Eukaryota; kingdom Metazoa; phylum Chordata; class Amphibia; order Anura; family Aromobatidae; genus Allobates; species Allobates femoralis. Next base: position 72,482,606 of record JARQOC010000003.1, on the reverse strand, counting down.
TAAGCCATAATCATCAACATTAACATAAATAAACACTTGAAATAGATCCCTCTGTGTGTAATGACTCTATATAATGTATGGGTTTCACTTTATGTATTGAATTACTGAAATAAATTAACTTTTTGATGATATTCTAATTCATTGAGATGTACCTGTATAATATGTTTATTTATCGACATGTTTTGAAGCACCTGATTCTTCTTCAGGATCATACTTGGGTACTTGAAAAAATGAGAAATTGCTGCTGCATTATTAAACTTTCTAATATCCTAACAAAGTTAAAGAACACTTTACAGATGGTGCAGCTGTAAAGCTGACATGAGAAATGTTATTTATTATATTTTTTGTGTGATGGGATTTTCAGGATTAAAGGAATCAATCAAAATTGGAAAATTGCCAATTTTTTGAAAATTTTGTCAAATTTCTGATGTTTTTATAAAAAAAATGCAAAACATATCAGCCTAAATGTACTATTAACATAAAGTATAACGTGTCTTGAATAAAGTCATAAAATCACCGACATATATTAAAGCATTCCAGAGTTATTTTCATTTTTTATTTCGTTCTTTAGATTGCTTCTTTTATGTTTTTACAGGTTTTTTGTACATTTTCTTCCTTTACTTAGTGTCTTTAAAGGGGAACTAAGGGGAGAATTTTTTTTTCAGGTGTGACGTATTGACCCTAATGGGAGTGGTGACAGAAAACAGCATTTACTGAATAACTGATTTATATTGATTCTAAACATTGCAAATGTAACAGGCAGCTCAGCATTATAGTCTAGGAGTGCAGGGACCAGACAAAAGAATTCTCCTTTAACTTTAATTACGCGGATCACTGTTCTAATACATTGCGATACACATGTGCTGCATTGCATTGGACCTGTCAGTGTTGCACTGACAGAACGCCTTTTAAACCATGCTCTTTGCATAGTCTAACAGGCCACCATGGCTAGCTTACCCTGAGGTCATTATTTAACTTTGGGTTTCCATGACAGCAACCCGCGATTACATCACAGAGGTGCTGATCGGTTGGATCTCCTTTTCACCTATATTCTATTGATCACAGCATTTAGGGTGTTAAACAGCCAGGGGTGGTGCGGGCACCAGTCCTGTCAGTGACAGCCGGTGCTCAGCTATCACTTAAGCTATCCTGGAAGCGATAGTGTGGGTACAGCTCCTGTGCCTGCATGATCACTATGACGTACTGTACAGTCATTTTCAGGAAATACCCACAAGATTTGCCATATTTATCATCCAGTATTGTCCACAGTTTGCACTGTCTAAACATTAGCCAGTTTAAGTAAAGTGGCCCCAATATTTTAATCCCTTGTTAAAATTAAAATAAAAGTGTTTTTCTTAAGAATGTTAAAAACAAGATCATAAAATAAGCTGAAATAAAGGAGAGGGTAAACATGTTCATATCTTCATTATTATTCATTATTTCATTAGAAGACAGAAACAAGACACATGCGGTATCCCAGTGTACAAAGATGTAAGGACCGCGCAGAGGAGCCAAGTCTGGCAGAACGGCTCCAATACCAGTTACAATGCTTTGAAGATAAAAGTCCCAGCACGGTAAGTTTGATAAATTATTAACTAAGTTTATAAACCTTTAAGCATATGATCGTGAAACCTAAGCTATCGGCAGTGTATTTTGTCATCAGGAACAACCTATGCAGACAGGTTTCAACTAAGGTGCCAGAATAGGTATACTGCCCAGCATTGGAAGCAGATCTTTGCATGATGAGGTCAGTTGTAATGATGACATACAACATTGTTTCAGTGTGGCTCCTCCATGGATGCCACATTACTGCATGGAAGCGAGAACTGGCAATCTACTTTCATGCTATGTGAAGAAAACTTGATGCAACAAAAGAAATATGATATAGTGCTGGAGGATGTGCCCCTAGGTCAAAATGCACTGAACATGCTACTGGGGAAGAGCCCATAGTCGACTTGTGTATGATCAATGTGTAACGCTTCCAGGGGAAGGCGCCCTGGAGTGGACCCACAGGGCCGTGGCACCGTACTCCCCTGGGTAAGCTGGTCCTAGTTTAACCAACAGGGATGGTTAGGGGCAAGCCCCGGGGGTCTAAATACCACAGCTGCTAGAACCAGGGGGGCAGCTCGTAGGGTTAGCCTATACTACGGAATAGCAAGGTATGAAACACAGGTACAGAGCCCAAGGCAGTGAGAGCATGAATGGCTCTACTGGAGGAGAGTACAAGGACGGCCTCACCAACAGTCAGCAAGGCAGAAGCAAACTAACTTAATAATCAGGCACCTCCCATCAGTGGAGATGGCCTGATATACCAGAGGACGGGTAGAAGAGCAGAGGATGCCAACCCAGGAGAGGCGAGCTGGGGAGCGGTGCCAGGGGACGTAACACAATGCCCATGATGAGCCAGGATGAAAGCCACAAGCTCGCCTTGGTGCTGATGTTGTTTGGTAGAATGGAAAGGTCCAAAGCTGAAGAGATATCATAAAGTTTAGAACTTGGACTATCCAAACATGAACCAAGGCAAACTTGACATTGTGAAAACCAAAATGGACACAACAGGACACAACTTACTTGGAAATATCTAAGATCAACACAATCCGGACATTTCTACTCAAATAAACTATAAATCTACTATTCTGGCAATGATATCCAAAGATGAAATGGTGTTGCTTTTATTGTCAACCAAAGATTGGCCGCCACAGTCCTGAAGTATTAAACAGTCAGTGGTAAAGTCATCTCAATACTAATGAACTCACTAAACAACAGATGCCAAGGATAAGGTATAAGGAGGTTGAACTATTCTATGATCATGTTCAAGAGGAAATCGACAAAATGCCAAAACAAGAATTACTCATTATCATGAAAGATTTCAATGCCAAAGTGGACCACGGAAAACATGGAACTGTTGGTATTAATTTTCGACTTGCTGAACAAAATGAGGCTCGAAGAAGATTACGGTAATTGACTTTTGTACAACAAATCAACTGTACATCAAGAACACCTTCAAAAATCCCAAATAGAGATTCTACAATTGGACATCACCATATGGAACCTATAATAATCAGATTGACTACTTATGTGTTTGCCAAAGAAGGAGGTCGTCAATCATAACAATGAAAGCAAGGCCAGGAGCTGAATGTGGAATTGATCATGAACTTTTATCATCAAAGATTAGAATCAAGCTGTGTAAACACACCAGAAACAGGCCATTTCCAGCTTTGAATTGACCAACATACCTGCAGTTTTTCGGAAGGGTCTGCAGAACTGATTTACACTGGAAATGAATGGAAGAAAGCTTATGGACACACATAAAAACTAGTATTGCAAAAGAAGCCAGTGTGACATTAAAAAAGAGGCAGCTGAACCACCGCAGCAATGGTTAACAAAAGAGATGTTAAGGATCATCAAAGAAAGACGAATGGGAAAAGGTAATAAGCAGGTTGCAGAAAACATCTGTAAAAGACTAAAAAAAAAAGGCAATTTCGCACGTAAAGAACTTTATGATTGAAATATACTGTATGTACGGAGATAGAATATCTGAATGGCAAGACTGGGAAGACATAACAAAGTATCAAACAGATATGCGGAAAATTTTAACCACTGGTTACTGGTGTACCCTGATGAAGAGGTCGGGATGACCTTGAAACGAGTCGGATTGGAATAAAGAACATTGTATCACGGGAGTCTGTGATCTTATTGCAACAGCGCAGATCGTGTTGTTCTTCTGTCCTTGAAAATTTTAACCAAGAATAGGCATTTTGAAAGATACCAACAGGAACAAACTAATAGAGCCAGAGTAGACAAAGTAGAATTGGAATGAGTACATGGAGCACCTTTACAAGAATGACTCAGTGCAAGGCCAGCTTCAGGTATTGTGGGCCCCAGGTGAAACAGTCTCAGTGAGCCCCTTTAACACAGACCATGATTCATGAATATAATATAGAAGCTGCTAGCTGTGTATATATAATATAGAGGCTCCTAGGTGGGATGTATATATCATATAGAGGTAATACAGGGCTGTATATATAATATGGAGACTGCCAGGCTGTATATAGAATATAAAGGATGCGTGCTCTGTATGTATAATATAGAGGCTGTGCAGGACTATATATATTATTTGAAGGCTGTGCTGGGCTATATTTATATTATTTGGAGCCTGTGCTTAGATGTATATATTATTTGGAGGCTGTATTGGCCCAGCAGCAGCTTCCAAATAATATGTACATCCCAGAAGGAGACTCCAAATAATATATATAGTCCAGCACAGCCTCCATATTATATATACAGCCCAGCACAGTCTCCAAATAATATATATATAGTCCAGTACGCCTCCATATTCTATATATAGCCTAGCACAGCCTCCATATACCCCAATACAGCCTCCATATACTCCAGCACAGCCTCCATATTCTATATATAGCCCAGCACAGCCTCAATATACCCCAACACAGCCTCCATATACACCCAGCAAAGCTCAATATAAAACCAGCACAGCCTCCATATACACCCAGCATAGCCAGCATATACACCTAGCATAGCCTTCATATACACCCAACACACCCTCCATATACCTCAGCACAGCCTCCATATACACCCAGCATAGCCTCCATACAGTCCGGCCCAGCCGCCATATACAAACAGCACAGCCTCCATATACACTGAGCACAACCTCCATACAGTCCAAGACAGCCTCCATATACCCCAGCACAGCCTCCATATACACGCAACACACCCTCCATATACCCCATCACAGCCTCCATATACACCCAGCATAGCCTTCATACAGTCCAGCACAGCCTCCATATACCCCAGCACAGCTTCCATATACACCCAGCAAAGCCTCCATACAGTCCAGAACAGCCTCCATACACCCTAGCACAGCCACCATATACACCTAGCACAGCCTCCATACAGTACAACACAGCCTCCATATACCCCAGCATAGCCTCCATATACACCCAGCATAGCTCCAAACAGTCCAGCACAACCTCCATATACCCCAGCACAGCCTCCATATACCCCAGCACAGCCTCCATATACACCCAGCACAGCCTCCATATACCCAAACATAGCCTCCATATACACGCAACACACCCTCCATACACCCTAGCACAGCCACCATATACACCTAGCACAGTCTCCATACAGTCCAGCACAGTCTCCATATACCCCAGCACAGCTTCCATATACACCCAGCAAAGCCTCCATAGAGTCCAGCACGGCCTCGATACATCCCAGCACAGCCACCATATACACCTAGCACAGCCTCCATACAGTCCAACACAGTCTCCATATACCCCAGCACCGCCTCCATATACACGCAACACACCCTACATATACCCCATCACAGCCTCCATATACACCCAGCACAGCCTCCATATGTGGCGCCCCGCAACTAGTGCGTCACAGGAGGGTATTGCATCCCTGACTGAAGATCCAATATTCTCCGTCTCGGTGATGACATGGTTAATATTCAGAGCTTCATACCCTACATGCACCATTAGAATAGAGGGCCAACCAGGTCCTGGTGGGAGGAGTGTAGGAGTAGAGTGGCAAAGCCTCCATACAGTCCAGCACAGTCTCCATATACCCCAGCACAGCCTCCATATACACCCAGCACAGCCTCCATGCTATATATCCTTTATCCTGCTGCACACAGTGAAAAAAATAAAAAAATGATAACCAATTATACTCACCTTCTGTCCGCTCCCCTGGGGTTATGTCCTCCTCAGATGTTTCCCCACCACATCCTTATAGCGGCAGGCTCCCTGCGCTTTCTTCCTGCATGGCTGCACCAGTGTGATGAGGTTGCAGGTTGATGACTCATTACTGTGCTGCAGTCAGCAAAGGAGGAAGCTCCACAGCCCTGGGAGCCAGCACATGGCTAATTTGCATTGCATGCAAATTAGACAATGTGGACTGGGAGCACTGCAGTGCTGAGTGTCCCTGATGGGCCACTTGCTGTCAGGGCTGCCAGTCCGGTATGTGTTATAGGTAAATCCACTCAACTAATGCAGTTGTGCAGTTCAGGCACAATGCTGGAGAAGGTATGTCGCACGCACTTCAAGGGAATTCTAAAATACAGATGCTGGTCCAAGATCCAGGCTGTTTCACAGGCACTAATGTGTCACGATAAGGGTGTAATCCTGCTACACTTTGGACACTGCCATTTTACAGCAGGCGAGCAGCCCTCCCAGTGTGGAAGCAGACTGAAGAGATTGACAGACAAGCTGTCGGTAGCATGTCCCAGCACAACGCTGGAATGGGGTTCAGGTAAGTACCACGTGGTTGCCGGAATCCTGACAGTACCAATGGTTCTGAAAAGTGAGTGGAAAGGCAAGGGGGTGAGATCTTCCTCTGTTAGAGGGGAGGATTTCTTAACATAATATGTGGAGGTCACCACAGGCAGGGGCAGGATGTCAGGGTAACTCAATGTTTGGGAGTCATGAGGGCTTCACATGGAGGACATTAAACAGGGGTTACATAGAGCATGTGTATGTTAGGACCTCATTCAGTCCCAAAGGAGCCACCGTGAGTAATCTATGAATCCATCTGGATTATTTTGGGAGGATCAACCTATCCCAATCCACTGTAAAACAGGGATACCCCCATTGTAAGACACCTAAAGATGGAACATAGAGGCAATGCAAATTGTATCTCATTTCTTGGAATAGTGGTGGTCACCCCACCACTAAGAGGTGGGAATTGGGATAGGCTGATCCTCCAAAAAACATGGATTCTGTTAGAGGGGACCCTAAAACGACTGCGATAGCTGCTGCACCATACCGCTGACTCCAAAACCGGGGAATTGTAAAGTGGAAAATGGATGTCATGTCCCACGACTTGGGAGTTATTCAATGTCTTTATCCTGTGTATTACATTTCTGTGTTGCTAAGCAAAGCTTTGCCTTGTTAGTATTTTGTTCCTGCCCGCCTCCTGTAGCTTCTGTCATGTCAGTTTACCCCTCCCTTCTTTCCCCATATAATCATCCTGCAGCCATCTTAAATAACCTCATGTCTTTCTGCTCTGTGAAGAATCGCCCTTTTTACCTGCCACTTTGTGCATTAATACAAGTTATTCAGTGAAAAGCACCTCCATTTCTCCTACATTCTTCTGACAATGTCTGAGCGTCCGGCTTTAAAGCTATCTGAGGAGGCTTACATGTAAACGGTCATAGGAATATCAGAACAATTGATGGTTCAACTAATACTAGAATGTAACGTGGATCCAAAATAATGGATATAGGTAGAAAAAAAAGTGTTTATAAGAGCGAATCACAGGACACAGGATAGGGATGGAGTATAAAAAATTGTTTTATTAAATTACATCAACCACAGCGCGTTTCTGGGACAAACTGTGCCTTTCATCAGTTGGTGTTAAATAATAAGTAATTGACTAATGAAATAGTGATTTGCCTAATGAGTGATCGCTATATTGGAGGATCATAGCTACACCAAATTTATCACTGCCTGCGGAAAAGGACCTTTTGTCCCAGAAACATGTTATGGTTTAGGTACTTTTATTAAATTACCAGCAGTAGAGCCCGGAGTTGTCCGGGCATAGCAAATAGGCCTCTTGCTGTATACTGGGGGCTGTGTGCAGGCTTCTGCTGTATACTGGGGGCTGTGTGTGGCCACATGCTATATAGTGGGGGCTGTGTGCGGCCTCCTACTGCATACTGGGGGCTGTGTGCAGGCTTCTGCTGTATACTGGGGACTGTGTGTGGCTACATGCTATATAGTGGGGGCTGTGTGCGGCCTCCTGCTATATACTGGGGGCTGTGTGTGGTGTCCCTCTGTATGCTGGTGTGGCGCCCCACCATGTAGGTGCCACAAAAGGGGTACTGCACCCAGAAAAGCGGTGTAGTCACCCCACTGCAATTGGAACTATGGTCACTAGGTGGAACCGTAGAGCTAACACCCACACACTAGGTTAGTAGGCGGGAGGGACCCTGGGAGGGAATATAGTGACCTCTAGTGGGAACCAGTTAGTTAGTCTCGGTCGGAGCAGAAGTAGGAGTTGGAGTAGAGGACTCAGAGAGGAAGGAGTCTGGGCAAGACCAGCGAGAGTCGAGAAGCAAAGGTTAAAAGTGGGACTCCTCAGCTGAGGGGCCCAGAACAGAGCATATCCCAGAGAAACGAGGGAAGGAACGCAGGCTCAGCAATGAGCTAGTTCACAGAAAGAAACCAGGTACCGGAGCCCGCAACTGTGAGTTCCTAAACGGCTCACAGAGAATCCGACGAACAGGGATATTGTAGATACAGCCCCAGTCTCCTGAGTAGGTCAAGAGAGGGAGCCAGAAGCTGGGAGCAGCGGCCACTGCACAGCTTAGAGAAAGTTGTCCCAGAGACTGCACAGGAGGGAAAGCGAAAGAGAGAAAAGTAACACAAGGTCAGATAATCTTTACGAGATCAGACTTTACCGCCACTGGGTGGCAAGGAAAGAAAGGAACAAGAAAGGTACACAAGGGGGGATCCATCTAACAGCCAGAAATTCCAATTGCAGCATCTGTCGCATTTGTCATTATACCATCTACTGCATTGCTGAACTGTATGACTTTGGAGAAGTTTTCAGTAAAGTTACCTGGTGAAGTGAAGTCCCGACTCTGCTGCATCTTTTCAATATAAACTGTTTTATTACAGCATTGCTGCCCCGGCGGTCCAGTCCCGCCTGCGGGGACTAATCCATCTAAGCCACAATACCATGGACCACCGGAGGACTGTGGCGGCGCTGGTGGGCATCACCAGACTCAGCAGCTGGCATAACGAAGACAAGAATTTTGTACATAATCCCTGTAAATAATAACCCCCCCCCGTCCATTTTTAATTGACCCCCAGGGCCACGGCCTTGGGCAGGCCACCCGTGACATCCCCCAAGACAGATCCGAACCCGAGCCCGAGAGCTGAGTACCCGAGCCCTGGGTGCGCGTCACTGGGGACTGTGTGCTGCCTCCTGCTGTATACTGGGGGCTGTGTGCGGTGTCCTTTTGTATGCTGGGGACTCTGTACGGCCTCCTGCTATATACTGGGGGCTGTGTGCTGTGTCCTGCTGTATACTGGGGACTGTGTGCGGCTTCCTGCTGTATGCTGGGAGCTGTTTGCAGCCTCCTGCTGTATACTGGAGTCGGGGTGCAGCCTCCTGCTGTATACTGAGGGCTTAGTGTGGCATCCTGCTGTATACTGGAAACTTTTAAAGAGTAGAGCTATGAAGGGGCGTGGCTATGCAGATGGGTCGTGCTCTGAAGTGGACAGAGGCAGAGCTATGATGCATACATAAAGGGGTGGGGCAAACCAAATAGTGGTGCTATGAAGTGTGCATACCTATGTGGAGGGGGTGGCTATGTGGGGCAGATCTATTTATTGGGCAGGGCTATGTGGAGGGGCATGGCTAAGACACATAAACACATATACTCAGCTTTATATATAAGATTTTATCCTGTGATTAGATGTGCCCAAGTAACCCCTTTTTTTTAACATATATCTATAAACTTATATTAGAAATCCATTAAATTACATCTTGATACTAAATAAAATAAAAAAAATTTCCATTCTAAATATATTGTTTTTTTCCTTTAGTTTCCAGAAAAGAACAGATGGTACCTAAATGAATATGATCGCTGTAAAACAGAACGTGTTCTATACCGAGAGGACAAAGTACGTGGGCATTATCATAGTATATAAAATGATATGTTCCTATATGGCAGGAGTTCAGGTTTCATAAGGACTTTATGATTATTTTATACTATATATCGGCACAGATCCTAAGAGATCGAAATGAAACAACATGAGCCAAATACTTATTAATTTATTCAGTACAAACATGAAGACTTAGAGCAGTTATCTGGAATTGGAGAAAAAGTTCTTATTTTCTCTATAAATTGTGTCTGGTCTTGCAGCTCATCCCCTTTTACTTACAAGACCTTGGGCTCCAATACCAGACAGACAAGAATATCAGGTTTTTTGTTGTTTTTAACACACTTGATAAATTAACATCTTTCCAGCTTTGAAGAATTTATCAGAATGTGAATATTCACAATCACATAGTTTGGGTTCCTTATACTTTGTCAATTCTCTACAACCACCATTTTACTTTCCAAATTTGTATCTTAAATATGTTCAAGGCTTTCTAATCTGCCGCATTAGCAAACAACGGGATGCAGAAGCTGCTTAACCCCTTCATCCCCTGACGATTTTCTATTTTTCCCTCCCCTTCTTCCAAAAGCCATAACCTTATTTCTCCATCAACACAGACATATGAGGTCTTGTTTTTTGCGGGATGAGTTGTACTTTCAAAAGAAATCATTTATTGTGCCATATAATGTATAGAAAAATGAGAAAAAAATCCAACCAAGTGCAATGAAACTGAAAAAAAAGTGCAATTACCATGTTCAGTATATGGTAAAACTGACATGCTAGTGTGATGCCTCAGGTCAGTACGAGTTCGTAGATACCAAACATGTATACTTTACTGTTATCTACATGGTAAAGAAAAAAAATTAAGTTTTTAAAGATAAAGAATTGCACTTTTGTCACCATTTTCGACGCCCCATAGCTTTTTCATTTTTCGGGATCTCGGGCTGTGTGACGGCTTATTTTTTGAGGCTTGAGCTGGTGTTTCTAATGATACCATTTTTGGTTAGATATGTTGTATTTATCGCCTGTTATTGTAATGTTACCGCAATCAAAAAAACTTAATCTTGGTGTTTGGACTTTTGTTCCTATTACGCAGTTTGTTGATCTGATTAGTTGATTTTATATTTTGATAAATCAGGCATTTCTGAACGCGGCAATACCGTTATTTTTGTAATAGTTTTATTTTAAATGGCGCAAAAGGGGGGTGATTTGAACTTTTGTGAGGGGTTTTTATACTTTCAAAATTTATTTTTTAATATTATACTCTAACTACTAGAGGGCCTCAACACTCCACTGTCTGTTAGCTTCCCTTGTGTTCCGATGGGCTTCCGCCTATCTGAAGCCAGGGGAAATGATCACTCCCTGATGACGGTGTCACTAAGAGATCGCCAGCAGGGAGTGAATCAGGACCGCTTCCGGGGTCATTAGATGACTCTGGGTTGTCCAGGCATGTGATTGCTTCAGGGTACTGCGATCCCAGCGGCGAACAGCACGATTCCCACTGCTGGGCTTTGGATCCACAGGGTTAACAGTGGCGATCGGATCGCTGTACTGATCGGCACTGTTAGATACACATCTCAGCTGATGACATCAGCTGAGATGATGGGGTAGGATGCGGGCTCACAGCGTGAGCTCGCATCAAAGGGTGGGAGGCGGCCCATGACATACATGTAAGTCATAAGTCACGAAGGGGTTAATGGCCTTTCGTCCTTTTTTTAACAAAAAAATGTGTTTTTTTTTTAATTCTTCACAAATAGAAGAATAATCCATAATTGAATCTTTTCAATATCCTTACATATAGGATAAAAAAAATAAGCTCAAAGTTTGAACCGGATAACTTTGTGGCAACACAAGAACATTTAAAAATTGAAGAGAACATAAACCTTCTTCCTTTTTATCATCGTAGGGGTCGGTTAGCTAATACAGACGTGGCCTAAAGAGTTGGCACCCTTGAAATTGTTCTAGAAAATGAATTATTTCTCCCAGAAAATTACTGTAATTAAACATACACATGTTTATTTCCTATGTGTGCATTGGAATAGCACAAAAATAAGCAGAGGAAAAAGGCAAATTGGACAAAATTTCACACAAAACTCCCCTATAAAAGGGCAGGACAAAATTATTGGCATCTTTCCAAAATTGTGGTTAACAAACTTTGTTTCAAGCATGTTTCAAGCAAACCCAGATGTACACTCCAAGCATCCACTATCGGGCCTGATGGATTGCCAAACTGATAGATACTTTGAAGATCTTCGTGTTTCATCACCAATTTTGTTTACAGAGTTCAAAAATCTCCATCAATTTTTCGTTTTTTTTGTCCACTTATACTTGTAGGATTCACACCTCTATCAGATCCCAGCCACGACACTGCAAAACTACTTAAAGAGGACCTGTCACCCCCCTGCTGCATTGCAAACTAAATACAGCACTAAATGCAGCATGTCTACTGCATTCAGGGAAGGGCTCCCCCATGTTTCTAGACATTAGAAATCTTACAATTAAGTATGGCTGGTATCTTATTAAGAGGTCTTCACTGCTGGCACAATCCTCCCTTCCTCCTCCTTGTGTATTCCGCCTCCTCTATGTCTCTGCACCACCTCCTGTTCTGCTGGCTCTGCCCTCCTCCTCTCCTGCTCTCTGTCACTCAACCTGCTGTACAGAGCTTATTCAGAGCGGTTGCAAAGCATTTGGCTTGACGTCAGCATCAGATTCTCGCCCTGTTAATTCTTTATTCAGAGAGCAGGGCGGGAATCTAGCGCTGGCATCAGTCCAAATGCTTTGCAGCCGCTCTGAATAAACTCTGCGCAGCAGGTTGAGTGACAGAGAGCAGGAGAAGAGGAGGGCAGAGCCAGCAGAACAGAAGGCGGTGGCAGACACATAGAGGGGGCGGAATACGCAAGGAGGAGGCAGGGAGGATTGTGCCAGCAGCCAGGACCTCTTAATAAGATCCCACCCATTAGACTACTTAACTGTAAGTTTCCTAATGTCTTTTTTAAAGCTTACAGGGGGGCTACAAACATGGGGGACCACTTCCCTGAATGCAGGAGACATGCTGCATTTGTGGCACCCCTGCGGGGGATTGCCACAGCATCCACCGATGCAGGGAGGGATGTACAACTTGGAACACACAACACCCAACACCTTCCATCCCAGACCTGGAGGGAGAGCCCCACTGGCTGACCTTAAGCCAGGTCCCCTATAGAGATCAAGGCTTGAGGGGAGGAGTCACTCAGTCTGCAGTCGGCAGTGAAGAGAACAGTTAGTACTGAAGTGAGTTCCAGAGAGACAGCAAAGAAGAAGGAACTAGAAACAGCTGGTTGCTGGGCCCAAGCCTGGCCAAGAACCAGGAAACCTGACCCAGTTGTGCAGCGCCCTAGGGAGAGGGACAGAGGCCAGTGGGAGAGGTAGGAAGACAGAAGAAGGGAACATACCTGGTATCCCTTTAGCCAACCGGACACTGGAGCCCGAAGCTGCTATTGCTCTATTGGTAGCAGAGAAAGCCTGGACTGATCAGGAGATCTATTCCCTCCTGAAGTTAAAGAAAGCAAGACCCCAAACCTGACCAAGCATTGGACCAAGGACCCAAGCAGCAAATAGGGATCCCCCACAGAAAGGTCCTCATTGTCGGTTGTGGAGTAGCATCCTGAGAGGGAGAAGGAGAAAGGGCGGCAGGTTCAGCTACAGGCAGAACATTCCCCAATTACCGCACACACTAATAGATGAGGCCTCGCAACTCTCCAAGATGGACGTCCCAAACTGCACCGATAACCTGGTTACCCTCCTGGACCGTGCCTGTTACCAGACATCAGTAAAAAGGTACCGAAACAGAGACTATTTTGTGTGTGTGTGTGCCTGCTTCACCACCGCCGCCTGCAGCATTCACAGCAGATCCGCTTCTACTACTCCCCTCATCCACCCCGCTGCCCTGAGGTAAAGCTCCACCTGTAGGGAGCTGTACTACCAAAGCTGCATACCCATCACCTCAGCGGCCGGCCGCTGCGCTGGTATCCCTATTACCAGGTACCACAGGTGGCGTCACGTTACAATTCCCCCATCATCATCACCCCAACCCCGCCACTGAGGGTCCAGGGCATGGAACCGGGAACCGACCAGCCGTGATCCCCACTGAAGTAACAACCTGTCCCGGTATCCGAGTAACCCCCTAACCTGTTGACCGACTCACATTCAGTGCTGCATTTAGTTTTCAATGCAGCAGGGCGGTGACAGGTCCTGTTTAACATTACGGCGAGAACTCGTAGCATACAAAGGGATCAACGCGCCTGTTGCTGAGGCAGCAAAGAAAACTTTCAACATGCACTTGGATAGAGGAAATAAAATGTATAATTATGTGCCTAAACACTGGGCAAAACTGTCACTGTAAATGACCTTGGTGTATGGGTAGATTATAAACTCACATTTAGTGCCCAGTGTCAGGTAGCTGCTGCAAAGGCAAATAAAATATTAGGACGTATTAAAAGAGGCATAGATGCTGATGAGGAGAACATAATGTTACCTCTATACAAGTCACTAGTGCGACCACACTTCGAATACTGTGTACAATTCTGGTCTCCGGTGTATAAGAAAGACATAGCTGAACTAGAGCGGGTCCAGAGAAGAGCGACAAAAGTCATTAGAGGACTGAGGGGTCTGCAATACTAAGACAGGTTATTATTATCATCCTATTATTATAAGATCACCCATAAGCCTTTGTTTTTCCAAACTAAATAACCCCAAGCTATTTAGTTTGGAAAAATGAAGGCGTAGGGGTGATCTTATAATAATGTATAAATATATGAGGGGACAGTACAGAGACCTTTCTAATGATCTCTTTACTCTTAGGCCTGAGACTGGGACAAGGGGGCATCCTCTACGTCTGGAGGAAAGAAGGTTTAATCATAATCACAGACGTGGATTCTTTACTGTAAGAGCAGTGAGACTATGGAACTCTCTGCCACATGATGTTGTAATGAGTGACTCACTACTAACATTTAAGAAGGGCCTGGATGCCTTTCTTGAAAACTATAATATTACCAGTTATACATACTAGATTCTTTGATAGGGCGTTGATCCAGGGAATTAGTCTGATTGCCGTATCTGGAGTCAGGAAGGAATTTTTTCCCCAATGTGGAGCTTAGTGTTGCCACATGGGTTTTTTTTTGCCTTCCTCTGGATCAACATGTTAGGCTATGGGGTGAACTAGATGGACTTAAAGTCTTCCTTCAAGTTTAAAAACTATGAAACTATGAAATCTGTGGTTCCTCAGTGAGAATATGGTGGGTCTGGGTCTTTTTGATAGTGATGTTCCAGCCATAGAAAAGGTTGAAATTGTCCTGGCTCTGCAGAAGGAAGCCAACGATGTCTGCTCAACTCATATGCAGCTTGTCGAAAACCTTGTGTCACCTTGTGTGATGATTGAGCCACCAGCAGTGATGACCGAGTAGTAAGATATTTGGCTTCTGATAGCTCTAACCAAATACTTTGAACTGTTTCAGTATTCTGATCCGAGTGATTCCCCCATTGACTTGCATTGGATTCGTTACTCGTTAGTAGTTCAAAGTATTCAGATGGAGCAAGCTGAACCCGAGGATCTTACTACTCGCTCATCAATAGCCACCAGTAAATAATGCACTGCTATTAAATTTTGTGCATATTACAATCACACCAAAGGGAATTATTCTCGGGGTTGAGACCTAAAAATGTGCACAACACATTTATGACTGTCACCCTAATATTTGTGTGTGCAACCAAAGAATACATGTAAAAAGAACCTTGATTACAATAATTATTTCCCTAATTTAGAACATTTATAAAATGGCCAATTAACAGGAACAGATATTGAGGGATATTTAAGATTTTTCTATTTTTTTTATAAAATGTGACAATCCGATGTGTGGTAGATAACCAGTGACCGAGATGTTGCTTTGTACTTGCAGGATGGGGCATTCCTGGTGCGGGACAACAGTCACAGAAATACTAACGAGCCCTATGTTTTATCGGTCTATCACAATAATAAAGTGTATCACATCAAGATACGTTACCTGGAAAGCACACAGCAATATGCTCTGGGCACAGGGCGCAGAGGAAACCACGTAAGCAATTTATCTCAGGGGCCTAAACAGCTTTTAACATCCTTCTTCTACAAGGCTTGTGCCACAGTGCCCCAATGCAAATTATGGAACAGAGCCCCCTACCTACGCACTGATTGCTATGTTGTAGGAAAATTAAGTTATTATATTGTTTTTTTAAAAGGAATCAGATGAAGCAGAGATTCTAATTCCAGCGATATATCTCTTACAGGGCTGCTTACTTTAGTCTTTATAAAATCATTGCTTTATCAGCAGGTTATTATCATTAGGGGACTAGTAAAGCTAGTGCCAGGTAGTTATCCGTATTTATTAACTCTGAATAATCCCGCCCCCACCACTGATTGGCAGCTTTTTGCCTACACACAGTATACACAGAAATTTGCCAATCATTGCTTTGTGAGGGGTTAGACAGGGCTCAGAAATTAGAGAACTGGTAGATCAGCATCAGACAGAACAATGATGTTATCAAAACTGCAGCAAGCAGCCCAGAAAGGGTGCCTTGACACTGCGGTCAGGTCCGGTCCAGGGCTGTCAGGGGTGACAGCCCCGGACCGGATTTTGGTCCCATAGTATCCTATGGGGACGGATGGAGCCGAATGGCAGCTATCTGCCATCCAGCTTCCATCTCTACGGAAGAATCAGGGAGAGGTAGGATATTTCTCCTGGACACAAAAACGTTGCTTGCAATTGGCGTCTCCCGGATTCCACTGGATTCCCCCGGATCCTCCCGGATTCCCCCGGATCCTTCCAGGGCAATCCGGCGCTCCCTTAACATGGAAGCCTATGGGGCCGGATTGCCCCGATCCGGGAGGATCCGGGAACCGGACACCTGCGGCTGCACGCCGCTGTTATTTCAGGACCATGGCTAGCTCCCTGCGAGCCGCGGTCCTGAATCATCAGCAGCGCAGCTGCGTCAGGCTGCACACCGGACCGGAGGGCATATTAGCCCTCCGGTTTCGTGTGCTGATCCGGTCCGGGGCTGTCAGGTTCACCCCTGACAGCCCCAGACTGGACCTGACCGCAGTTTGAAGGCACCCTAAGTGGCACATCACTGGAATCAAGGTCTCTGCCCATAGATGGTGTTACTCTCAGACCGGGTGACAGATTGCCTTTAAGAGTACATAAATAATTGCCCACATCTGGTGGTCATGTGTGGGAGAGTTAATAGAGATAAGGTTATGTTCACAATTGGTCCAAAAAAAAAGAATAAAAATATCTATTTTTTAATTTTATGACATGGATAATAAATGATACAGGTTTTACACTCTCTATATAGGGATATTTTTTCTTTTTTCTGTATTAGATATTGACATTTATTAAGCCCACATCCTCTCAAACATTGATCAGATTTCATAAACTAATAATTTAGGAAGAAAAATTGTAAGTGATCATGAAAAAATAAACTAATGTGTGAGTTTTTTCACTATTAAAGTGTTTTTCTTAGCAAAATGTATATTTTATTGGTGGCTTGGTATATTAGAAAATAAAAAATAAAGCAATACTCACTTCCCACCGAGGCTGCTGCATTATCTGTGTATACACCGGAAGGGAGACGTCACCGATTCAGCAGCAGGACCGCTGCAGCCTGTTATTGCCTGACTTCAGCAAGAGAACATCGCTTACATCACCAATGACACGCTCCTGAAGTCACTTGTCATGTTGGTCTCTCTTACTTTGGAGACTTGTGACTGGTTTGGGACCTCTGTCTCTTTTTTGTATTGAGACTTCTTATTAAACATGTTTCTGTCTTTTGGCAGTGTAGGAGTTAATGTCAGTTTCTGTTGCTAGCATGCTCCCTAGTTCTCTCTCCAGTGTGGCTACTTTGTGATCACTCCCATCTCCTTTATATGGTCACATGATCCAGCATACATTGATGGTGATTAATCTTCATTCATGGCTTGTCTACCTGAGGTGAAGGTGCTATTCTGGAGAGCTGACTACTGCCAAGCCATCTGCTACCAAGGAGCCTGGCAACAGGTGTGAAGTTGTTTGCTGTTCCCCTGTCTGTCTTTCCTTCCCCTCTTGTTGTTGCTAGTGCAGTGGTTGGGACTAGTGCTCCCGCCGGCCATCTCCCTATTGAAGGTTATCATCAGGGCCAGCAAGGGACTAGATATCCTTCTTGGTGAAGGGGTGAATGAACCCATATAGGGATGGTAGGGAGATCAGGACACAGCCACAGGTGAGTGCAGGAGGTCACCTCTCTCCTGTTCCCTACGAGCAGGGCCCTCTTCTGTATTTGTCCCCCTCGGTGTCTCCCCATTTATTTTGTGTAGTGTGCTGGACACCATTGGTCCGTGTGTCTCTATCACGCACTGTATCCGGATGCATCCTGTACCCAGTCTGACATCACCTGACTGCATCATCCAATCACAGGCCACAGAGGTACTGCTGTTTAAACTGTGATATTCCCTTCCAGTCATTACACAGATCCCGAGGCGCAGCTCGCGCTGAATCCAGGTGAGTGCCGGCAGGTGAGTATCACTTTGTTTTTTAATACACCAAGCCACTGGCAACATTTTTATTTTGTCCTTTCAGTTTCTAATGAAGTATTTGTTTTTGTTCCAGACATTTAACTCTGTGGAGGACATTATTGAATTCCATAAAAAGTGTCCTCTGTTACTCCTTGATGGAAAAGCTAAGAGTCATTTTCAAGGACACCAATGTTGTCTGACCCATCCACCAGTCACGAGTAGCACAAAGTCATCACAATCTCTTTAATTTGCCTATTGGGTACAATATAGGTAACTTTTAAATCAGAGCATGAACTACGTCTATATATTTTGTATATTTCGGACAATGTCCTGCTGTTATGACAAGCCCGATCCTACAGTATTCTCTACATCAGTCCCATGGAGCGGTCTCACACTATGGCCAATGAGTTGAAGGCGCACGTGAACAGGACATATAATTCCACGGCCCTGAAGAGGACGATCTGACATGCCCGTCATGTCACTGCATGTGGTCAAATGTAGCTGATTGTTCGACTTGTTTCAACTAAAGGATACCAATAAACATTGTTTTTTGTACATTGTGGCTCATTCCAAATTTTATTTTTAATTTTCTATAATTTACCAAGATAAAGATCTCCATTCCTTGAAAAATCTTGGCAGCCATGTCTGATTATTAATGGGAATCTTTCAGCAGGTTTTTGCTATGTTATCTAAGAGCATCATAATATAGTGAAAAAGAGTCTGAATACAGTAAGGCGTAACTTGCAAGGCTGTGTTTTGCTGTTTCAATACAATGTGTTTTACCAGCAGGAGATTACCATTACAGATCAACTCTCCTCATGCTCCTAGTCCATGCCCACTACTGTTTAGCAGCTCTCTGTCACTATACAATATACATAGAAAGCTGTGGGGGGAAACTAAGTGATACATTGCTGGAATCAGGGTATCTCATGCTGCAATCATATTTCTCAAAGAAAATATATCAGCAGTCTTTTGCTAAGTGGAGGGTTTTCTTAATATCCTGTAGAAGCATATAGCATTTCCTATAATTTCTCACTTGGGGAGGTGTCACACATGTAATGGATGAGGGAAAAGGAGCAGGATGGTATAATGGGCAAGGGCACCTGAGAAGCTAGTCTGGCCCTGGACTTGGGGTCCCTGACTAGCCGTGTACCTGAAGGTACCTCTGATAGTGAGGAGGTCCGGACCACCACCCTTTCCCTCAACTCCTCAACCAGCCCTATGTTACTCCTTCTCACCTCCCACCACAGACCAGGGCAGCAGCACTCCAGAAAAAGGACAACTTCCACAGACTACAATGCAAGCACCAATATCTACACAGAATCTCAGTCAAGAGCATAGTGGTGGGGGGAGAAGCTATTTAACCCCTTCACCACCCAGCCTATTTCGACCCTAAAGACCTTGCCATTTTTTGCAATTCTGACCAGTGTCCCTTTATGAGGTAATAACTCTAGAACACTTCCATTGATCCTAGAGCTTCTGAGATTGTTTTTTTTGTGACATATTGGGCTTCATGTTAATGATTAATTTAGGTCGATCATTTTTCCATTTATTTGTGAAAAAAATAAAAAATTTGGCAATTTTCAAATTTTACATTTTTATTCTGTTAAACCAGAGAGGTATGTGACACAAAATAGTTAATAAATAACATTTTCCACATGTCTACTTTACATCTGCACAATTTTGGAAAAAAAAATTTTGGGGGTAGGAAGTTATAAGGGTTTAAAGTTCATCAGCAATTTCTCATTTTTCCAGCAAAATTTACAAAACCATTTTTTTAGTGATCCCATCACATTTGAAGTCCCTTTGAGGGGTGTACATGACAGAAAACACCCAAAAGTGACACCATTCCAAAAACTGCACCCCTCAAGCTACTCAAAACTACATTCAAGAAGATTATTAACCCTTCAGGTGCTTCACAGCAACTAAAACAACGAGGAAGGAAAAAATGGACATTTTAATTTTTCCAACACAAATGTTCTTTTAGCCTCAATTCTTTCATTTTCACATGGGCAACAGGATAAAATGCATCCTATAATTTGTTGGGCAATTTCTCCTGAGTACACCGATACCTCATATGTGGACATAAACCATTGTTTGGGCGCATGGCAGGGCTCAGAAGGGAAGGAGCACAATTTGACTTTTGGAGCTAATTTTCCATTCAAAAAGCCAAATTGCGCTTCTTCTCTTTCGAGCCCTGCAGTGTGCCCAAACAGTGGTTTATGACTACATATGAGATATCGGTGTACTCAGGAGAAATTGCTTAACACAATGAAAAAATTAAGGCTAAAAGAACATTTTTGTAGAAAAAAGTACTTTTTCATTTTTACGGATCAATTTGTGAAGCACCTGGGGGCTCACTGCGCATCTAGATAATTTCCTTGGGGGGTCTAGTTTCCAAAATGGGGTCACTTGTGGGGGAACTCCAATGTTTAGGCACACAGGAGCTCTCCATAAGTGACATGGTGTCGGCTAAGAATGAAACTAATTTTCCATTCAAATTGTTAGCGGACACCATGTCGCATATTGAGAGCCTGTGTGTGCCACCAGCACAAGGGCAGCTGGAAGAGTCAGGGTACAGCACCAGAAAATGGCACCTCTAATCAATGCGCTCTTTTCTGGGGTGGCTGTGGGTTGCAATTCGCAGTGTGGGGGCCTACATTGTTTGGGTCCCTCCACGCTGAGGATTCCAGCCCCTCAGCTGCCAAGTTGTACCTGGCTGGCAACCAAAAATATGGCAAAGCTCCATGTCAATTTATTTGTAGAAATAATTTTTTAAAAAATGACGTGAGGCTTCGCCATATTTTTGGTCCAGCCAGCTACAACTTGGCAACTACAGACTGCTACCCACAGCTACCTTGTTGTACCTGGCTGGCAACCAAAAATACAGCAAAGCCCAACCTTTTTTTACTTATATAACTAATTTGAGAAAAAAATGACATGGGGCTCTGCCATATTTTTGGTCCAGCCAGGTACAACTTGGCAGCTACGGACTGCCACCCACCACCAGCTGCCTCGTTGTATCTGGCGTTCTGGGCCCCCAAGCTGCGAATTGCAGCCCGCAG
>JARQOC010000003.1:72379542-72461252 GCA_033576535.1 Allobates femoralis | reverse complement strand
CTCACTAGACTCCAATGTTAATAAAAACAAATGGATTCTGCAGAACTTGATTTCCAGCGAATCTCTCCGGGATCCATTGTAACGGATGATTACTGGATGTGTGAACTGATTTAATAACAGTCGATACATAAAGTTGTGTTTGCAGTCAGTGCGGTAACCTGAAGCTCAGAGGCCCAGATATCAAAACTCCAACGGGGCCCCCAGTTATTGCAAGTCTTTAATAGCATTAGTCTTTTTCTATAGGTCAAAGGGACTTTTGGGGCCCCCCAGGCTGCAGGGCCCCGGTGTGATTACAGCCCCCCTGCACCTGTGGTAGGTACACCCCTGTCTGTACACGTCCTGGATCTGTTCTAAGGCTACTTTCACATAACGAATTTGTCAAATCCGATGCTGTCCGATATAAATCGGACAGCATCGGATCTAAACTGATCCCTGCAATCGGATGCCAAATAGGCATCCGATCTGACATTCTGCAGGATCAGTTTGCTGGCTCCTCCAGTCACAGCTGTTCACCCGCGTGTGTCCCCCTCATCTCCCCCGTGTGTCCCCCTCATCACCCCTGTGTGTCCCCCTCATCTCCCCCGTGTGTCCCCCTCATCTGCCCCGTGTGTCCCCCTCATCTCCCCCGTGTGTCCCCCTCATCACCCCTGGTGCTCCCCCCTCTTCTCCCTTCTGTTTCCCCCTCTTTTCCCCTCTGTTTCCCCCTCTTCTCCCCTGTGTGGCCCCCTCATGTCCCCCAGTACTCCCCCTCATTTCCCCTCTCCTCTGGAATAAAAAATAAAAAAAATGTTATTCTCACCTGTCCAGAAATCCTGCGGCGCTCCCAGCTATCTTCTTCTATCGTAGGACCTCTCGTGATGTCACAGTCACATGACCGCGCGGGTAACCGGTCATGTGACTGTGACATCACGGCAGGTCCTTGAGCCAGGATGTGCTGGAGATGCCGGGTGGATCGTGGACAGGTGAGCATAGATGGTTTATTATTTTTAACCCCTGCCTTACTTAATTTTACTTCCGCAATGTATGTATATACATTGGGGAAGTAAAATTAGATGTTTAGGAGCAGTTTTACTGTACTGAGCATGCTCAGTACAGTAAAATCGGGTCCGAGGACACATCCGATGTATCCTCGGACCCTGCTTCATAGGGCCCCATGTTAAAAACATCGGACCAAATCGGATGGCATTTAGTGCACATCTGATTCGGTCCGATGCCCATAGGGCTGCATGGGGCCCAAAATCGGTCCGATGCTGTCTGATTTTTATTGGAAATACAAATTCTGTAATGTGAAACCAGCCTTACAGATAATTAGTGGACATGTGAGCAGAATACTGTAATGACTTCACACAAGGAGAAAGCAGACACTTTACACTATAAGAAGCACAGCTCAGTAATGAGGGGAACATTCCCAACCCAAACACTGCAAGGCTCCTCCCCATAATAGAAGCCAGCAACAACATGGCAGCTCTACCGACTGCTGTACCTGGCGCTGAACACCAGATGGCGCTGTGTCCGGCTCTTGAGCTGAACACCACATGGCGCTGTGTCCTTTTTATCACACGGCTCTCGTCTGGAGCTGAACGCCAGGTGGCGCTGCGCTCTCCCCATTATAACACGGCTCTGCTCTGGAGCTGAACACCAGGTGGCGCTGCGCTCTCTCCATTATCACACGGCTCTCGTCTGGCGCTGAGCTCTTGGCCACGCCCCCTGTAGA
Source organism: Allobates femoralis (assembly GCA_033576535.1). NCBI lineage: Eukaryota > Metazoa > Chordata > Amphibia > Anura > Aromobatidae > Allobates > Allobates femoralis. The sequence goes on along the minus strand of JARQOC010000003.1, from coordinate 72,459,538 downwards.
GTTCTACTGGAGACACGTCGCGTCGCGGCCAATCAGAGCGCAGAGCACAAAACCTGTGACGTCAGAGCAGACTGGCCGGCGGCGGCTCGTGCGAGCGAGGAAAGGGGCGGACGTGAGCGGAGTCTGCGGGGGCCACAATGAGGAGCAGGCGGGGGGCCCGCTATGGCGGCAGGTGAGGTGAGCGCTGCGGACACGGCGAGCACGGTGGAGCCGGAGAGGACGGGGTTAACTGCGGCCGAGTGCGGGAGGAGGAGACCCGGGGCCTGCAGAACGAGGCTGTTATGGCGGGTTCTGACTGTGCACGGCCGGGGCCCTGCAGGGGGGTCACATGGTCAGTCGGCACACCAAGGGTTAATGAGTGCTGTGCACAGCTGGAGCTGATTGGAGGGTTGTGGAGACCAGGCTGCACACTGTGCATTATATGTGTATGTATACATGTATATACAATGTGTGTGTGTGTATATATATATATATATGTATGTATATACAATGTGTGTGTATATATAGGTCTATAATGTGTGTGTGTATAATGTGTGTAATATACAATGTGTGTGTGTATAATGTGTGAATAATGTATGTATATACAATGTCCTGTGATCACACCTTCGGTAGATTCTGCGTTCAATCCCAATTTTTTTCTGCAATACGCAAAATGTAAATATTAATGTTTCCCGCCTGTTCCCAGCCCGGTGACATCACGATGGCGGTCTCGCACCCCCCGCCTGGGCCACCCCCGATCAGCCCTGTAAATGGACAACCCCAGCAGTTTTTGGAATCCCCCGCGGCGGTATTATCAGTCTCGCGGATCAGTGATGATACCGCTGCGGTTGTATCCGGTTGCGTACCTTTTATTTGCTGCAATTTAACCCATAGTGCCCCGGATCCGGGTGTTCACAATTTTGTGACGGAGAGCATAATCGCTGCAAAATGCGCTTTTAGTCTCACTGCCAAAACCGTGAACACCCTGATCAGGGGGAACCGTACAGACCCGGACGCACCCACTGCAAAGTCGATGGGGCTGAAAACTAATGCGGGTGCTTTCAGGCTTAGGTACACTCACACGGATACTGAAAAGCGGTAGTGTGAAGCCTGCCTGCAGTTGTCTGTCACCAGCAGCCTCCAAATGCGGCACAGCAGTTTTCGCCCTTTCACTTTCTATGGTGTCCAGTAGCATGCAGTTGCTTTAGGTTGGTTGCAGTTTGTTGAGGAGTCCAAAAAACATTGAATGCAGCGCTTTTTGTGGTTGGTAAAAAAACAACAACACATCTTTCCACATCCGGCATCAAATATAATGAAGTCATTGAGTGCCTGACCCAGTTTTACCAGATCCAGTATGCCCACTGAGCATGCACGGTATCATCACATCAAGTAAAGGTTGGGGTCCATTCCACACACCTAATTGTTTAGACATGGACTCCGAACAAAGACTTCACTGAGAAGTCGGTGATTAAAGCATTATACTCCCCTATCTCACCGCTGTGGTCACTTCCAGGTCCTGCTCATGAAATATTCACTGCGCTACCTGCTGGACAGCCAATCACAGATGCCCTCTCTCTGTGACAGCGTCTGTGATTGGCTAGGGCACCCCACCAATTGTGCTGGCAATCAATCGCAGACCCTGTGACAGAGTGGGACCCAGAAGTGATTGCAGCACATAGACTGGTTAGTACTGTATATACTCGAGTATAAGGCGAGTTTTTCAGCACAATTTTTGTGCTGAAAAGTGCCCCCCTCGGCTTTTACTCGAGTCAGTGTATGTGGGGGGGGCGCTGTCCAGGAGCTGGAGGAGGCTGTAGAAGGAGCGTGAGGTTACGTGATTCCGCTCGTTAGTCTAATGTAATATGCACTGCATCCCCCTGTCCATCAGTGGTGTGGGGAGCAGCACATATTACATTAGACTGCCCCCCATTACAGTTTATGGCCCCCCCATCACTGTACACCCCCCTACCCAGCACAGTTTATGTCCCCCATGCTGGCGCTCACTATAAAATAAAAAAGCATTGAACTCCCCCATCCGACGCTTCTATGCTGGTACTGTGTGTCCTCCCTCCAGGCTTCCTGCTTCTAAGATCATGTGATCAGTGCCGCGGTGACCACATCACTGTGAGCTCTGGTCACATGATTAGAAGCAGGTAGACCAGAGGGAGAATGCATGGTGCCGACATGGAAGCGTCAGATGGGTGAGTTCAATGCGTTTTTATTTTATAGTGAGCGCCAGCATGGGGGCCATAAAATGTGATGGGGGTGTGTACAATGATGGGCTATAAACCAATGATGGGGGCTATATACTGAAATAGGGCTGTAAACCAGTGATGGGGGTGCTATATACAGTAATGGCGCTATAAACTAGTGATGGGGATGCTTTACACAGTATTGGGGCTATATATCAGTGATGGGGGTGCTATATACAGCAATGAGGCTATATACCAGTGATTGGGTGCTGTATACAGTAATGGGGACTATATACCAGTGATGAGGAGCAATATACCAGGATGGCGGTCTGCTGTATTTCCCACCCTAGGCTTATATTGGAGTCAATAGGTTTCCACAGTTTTGAGGGTAAAATTGGGGGCTTCGGCTTATACTCGGGTTGGCTTATACTCGAGTATATATGGAATATTGCTTTAATCATCCTATATCTTTACATCCAAACCGTTCAGGGTCCGTGCCTGAACACTAGGTGTTCGGTACAGACTCAAAAGAGGACAATGAAGGCAAATGGATTCGGCATAATACCGGTCCAAAACATCCGGTACCATCATGCTTAACGGCAAAATACAGATCCTTTCTGGATCCAGTCTTTGCTAAAAAAAAAAACTGTATACGTATAATCTGTTGCACACAACACATTATAAGATATAAGTATATAAGGTATAGCGTAATGGCTAAAAGTGTATAAAGATAGTACAAATTTGGATGAGGAAATTGCAGAAACTGCTAATGGTGGGTTTACACGTCCCAATGTCGGTCCGATATTGTATCCAACGCCGTGGGAGCGCTCTTTTTCTGGCCAGAATTCCAAGATCGCATAGGAGATGTTACACAGCGCGATATCGGCATACAACATCTCTACGATGTCTACTCCCCCTTGTACGGCCGACCCAGGAACGACCATTTAACATCGTAGTTGGGCGTTTATTATACAGCACGATCCGGCTCCAACCTCCATCCAATATCGGCCCGTTGGAGAACACGCTCATTCGATCCCCGATATCGGTTTGACATCGTTCGTGCATCGTATTGGACATTTATACCATACAACGCACGAACGATATCGGGTCCAACGCACAAACCACGTGACTTTTGGTCGGAGTTGGACGCCGATATCGGGACGTGTAAACCCACCATAAGGATACACATTGGAGAAAATTGCCGACTTGATCTCTTTTTTTTTTTTTTTTTTTTTCTGGACGGCTTTTCAAAAAACCACGGACTGAAAATATTCTTACGGATACATTGGAAGACCATTATGATCATTATAATTAATAATTATTCTAGTCTACAGCCCATAATTCTGATATGAAGACATCATCTTCATTCACTGGAAACTACAATAATGATGATTACAGTAAAAATATTCTGTATAAGTTTCTTCAGTCTAAAAATATCAGATGCCTTAAAACATTTTTGTAGACTGCAAAATAGCGAGCTATAGTTATGGATAAATGAATAATACCATGGCACATTAATAAAGTCCAAAATAAGTCTATTATGAACCTCATAGAAGTCTCAACCTATAAATGGCCAACGCAACTCTTCGTCAACTGACGTTGACCACAGCCGGCAGAGTAGCAGACAGACGTGTAGAAGAGATGTCACACACGCGTCTACTCTGCCGGCCGTGATCAAGGTCAGTTGGCAAAACGTTGTGTTGGCCATTTATAGACACAGACTTCTGAGAAGGTCATTATAAACATTTATCTTGGACTTTATTGATGTGCCATGGTATTATGTCATTGGATATTTTCTACAACCATTGAGCACCAGTCTTTTTCTGCTGATAGCGCACCATATATTGCTCTTTAGTTATGGACTGTCCTGGAATTTGTGCCTGTGTTGGCAACCGTGGGAGAACGGGGAGATCTTGCAAATGTCACCTTGACTATGCACAGATACTGTGCTAATCCTAGAGCCACCATCTATTATATAATCACGAATGGGATTTTTGCCCCTTTTGAGTCCGCACTCGCTGCGAGTCAATGTCGTCATGTGGATACGAACGAAGCATTGGCCGCGCAGCGCCCATTGCGAGCAGCTCTAAGGCGACTCGCTATGCCCGCGCAGCGGGCATGGCGAGTCGCCTTAGCAACGCGAAGCATTGGCCGCGAAGCGGCCATTGCGAGTCACAGACTCGCTCTGCTAGAATCCCGATGCATTGTGCATCGGGCACCCATCTAGTATATAATAATGCCATTTCCTCTTGCTGGATCAGCAACATCAGTGCTGTGTTTCTTTGTTCTTTTGTACCATGAGCTTTGCAGGCGATCGGGAGTTTCTGATTGGCTGAAGCACTCACATGGCATAAAAATGATTGGCCACTCATAGGCTGCAGCACCCGCACTTCCCTCTGATAAACCAATGGAGGGAAGTGCCGCAGCCCATGAGTGGCCACTATTAGCTGCAGCACCCGCTGGACTGAAGACATGTAGCCACACAATACCACCCCTTCAGTGGCTGATTATATTTTACATGTAGCCTTGTTGCGGTTGTCCAAGTATTAGTCAATCCCCTTAAAAATTATTTAATGTGACATCAAGTATGTTGCGCGTTCACCGAGTGATTGGCAGTTGGTTCACTTTGATTATTGGGGAAACTAGTGTTGTTAGTGTATGTATAAGTAGTTATGTTTATATGCAACAAAGGCAGGGAGATCTTCATGTGTCACCGGATGGCACACGGGTTCTGGAATATCCTATGTATGTGGATGATGCTGCTCAGCAAACTATTAGGTCTGAGCATTAAACTTGGCTCCTTTCCTTTAATGAGACAGTGCACACGCTGCGACATCGTGGTATCCTGTGTGCACAGAGCCATCATATTAATGATACCATGGCCGAGCATTCATCTGAGATCTGCTCCACTAATCACCACCAGGTTTAATTGGGTGATTAAAGGGTTAATTAAAAGCTTCCACTTTTGCTGTCGATTGTGCAGATGAACCTTCTTATGTAATTTTCACATCCTTCTTCTCTTAACTTCTCTCTTCTGTGTTTGAACATCTCGCCGGTGTCGTGTCATTCTGGCTGGGAGCCGGCCTTTAACCGAACTGAAATTCCGTCTGGGGCAACATTGTCACATTCATCACGATCTCAGCCACGTTGCCAAAGTTTGTAAAGTGTCACTGCTATGTCGTGTAAGAGGATATCTAGGGTTTTTAAAAACAATTATGCCCCATTACCAGGTAGGTAGCTGGCACCTATCAGCCTGTTGTGCTCTGCACCGTTCACCACCGACATGCAGCGGTCCTAGACCGCTCCTGTCAGCGATTTTTCAGCTTGCTTTGACATCACGATTACCGAGTGGCGGGCTCCTTCCTTCTGTAGACGGGTGCATTGCCAATGACATGCTGTTTGACAGCCAGCTCCCACAAGGAGCCGGCTGTCAGTCAGCGTGACGTCGGCTATGCGCCCATTTCCACATGGCAGAGAGGAAAAGAAGCCTTTGCTCTGCTCTATTTATGCCGTCATCCTGTCTTTAAAAGAAAATATAGAGCGTGCACAATGAGAGGTACCTGGTGGACTAGTGGGGACCTTAACTGAGGTGTGTGGGGATTTACTGCTCACCTTGTATGGTTGTGCACCCCTGCCCAACCTCGGTGTGATGCCTGTGAAAGACGCTGCTCCGAGACCGCCCATAGGTTTACTTCCTGGTCTGGGTCACGCGGATGGTATCTGATTATGTCATCGCCACGTCACTTTGATATCACGGCAGGTCCTTCAATGGTGTGTTATTATCACTCATGCCGGCGGCTCCAGCCACAAATCCCAAGGTGGGGGTGGGGGGTGGGATATAACATGAGAGATGATTGTGGTCAGATTACGGAGCGCTCAAGCAAGACGTGACAGGGATCCAAGTGATTAGTATAACAAACCTCCTTTATTTCACACACCAGTACGCGTTTCAACAGCGGTCTGCTGTCTTCCTCAGTTGGATTTACACAGTTGGTGTGTGAAATAAAGGAGGCTTGTTATACTAATCGTCTTGAATCGTCTTGCTTGGACACTCTGTAATCTGACCACAATCATCCCTGTTATGCTGTCCCTGGCAGGAGGAGTCTGTGACCGCTCTGTGTCGGGGATGAACATTGGGGACTGACGCCAGGCACAACAGGCAGGTAAGGTGGCAGTTACCTGCCTGTTAGTGCTTGGGCACATTTTTATTAAAAAAGCCTGGATAACCCCTTTCATTAAAAGTGTTCGGGGTTAAATTGTGACCCCCTTCATGCGTACCACAACAGCTAAGTCACAAAAAGCACAACCTTATCAGAATTTTGCGGCTCTCTTGTCACTGAGCACTTGTATTGTGGCACCAACACCTATCGAACTTTAGACTACACGACGCGTCACCCCAGCCTAAGTGTGTGTGCATGCGGTGTGTTTGACGCAGGAGGGGACCAGCCAAGTGTACAAAGTGGAAAACACTACTGGAAATACGGTGTGTTTTTCTTTTATATTTTTTGTTCTTTCAACCATCTTTTTTGACCTTTATTTAATTTTTCTTGTTTTCACGATTCCATATCAATTTTTTTTATTTTTGTCTATCACATTTTTATGAGTTAACTTGTTTTGTAAGGTTATTAACATATACAGTTGAAACCAGAGGTTTACATTCACTATATAAAAAGTCACATTTGCTGGTTTTTCTCACTATCTGATATGAAATCAGAATAAACTTTTCCTGTTTTAGGTCAATTAGGATTACCATAATTATTAATATTTGACAAATATTATTATAATATGCTAGAATAATGAGAGAGAGCAGGTTTAAGACATTTTTCTAGTTTCTGCAAAGTCAGAAGTTTACATACATTTTATTAGTATTTGGCACCATTGCCCTTAAACTGTATGACAGGGGTGAAATGTTTTGGATATCCTTCCACAAGCTTCTTAGGCTAGCTTCACACCGCGGCAGCATCAGGTCCGGGGCTATCCGGTGTAAACCTGACAGCCCTACTAGACCTTGTTTTGCTGTTATGCAGCTCTATGGGGCTGGATGGAACCGGATGGCAGCTATGTGACATCCGGTTTCCATCTGTCGGGAGGATCCGGGTGAATTCGGATTTTCCTCCCGGACACAAAAAGGTTGCTTGCTCCGTGGCAAAAATCTGCCCAAATCGGATCCTCCCGGATCCGGGGCGATCTGGCGCTCGCTAACATGGGAGTCTATGGCGCCGTATCGCCCCGGTCTAACAAAACCATCGGATCCAGGAACCGGACACCGGCGGCTGTAGTTTAGCAGCGAGCGTTGCTACCTTGTAATATATGTGGAAACTTTATGGTATTCCATTGTAAATTTTAATAATTCAATTATAATACAAATGTAATTTTAGGTCTCCTTACTTTCAGTTTTTTTTGTTTTATCATTTGATTTGTGAAGTGCAGTGTCTACAGAGCGGAGTCTCCCAAAGAATGGTCACATCTCTTCTTTTTGTCACTTGGCATCTTTGGAAATGTGAAATTCATAAGTTGGAACATACGAACAAGTCTTTATTCCACAGAAATGCTTAGGTTCATTAATTTGAGTGTTTTCTGGTCACTTTTTTTAAGACAGATTTCTACCCAGACTCATCTGAAAAATAAATCATGTAAAGGTACCCTAGAATGACACGGAGAGGGTTCCCTTCATAGAAGGAAGCGCCAAACCACACCTACCGGTCGACCCGCTAACTTCCAGCAGTCAAAACTGCAAGTTTGCAATAATTGCCTATTCATCGGAAGAAGCATCATGTCCGACTGAATCGGAAATGTATTCTGGGATGATTTCTTTCTCTAGATAGACGATGAGGCTCCATGCCACTGTTTTTGAGAAGGAGCTCTTCTAATGTTGTGGTAATCCATGGATTACTCCACACGAAACTCCATAATAAACTAACTAGTCTTAATAGAAAAAAATCCAGCTTCACTTGAATAGTTGCAGCTTTATAAGCGCATTACACCGCAGTTGTTCCTCATGACAGCATTTAGCACAGCACACAGCTACGCGTTTCAGGTGTTACCCACCTTTAAAGGGAACTTATTACCCCCCCCCCCCCCCATGGCTTTTTAAACTAAAAGTGCCACCTTCAGAGACACCTATTCTGCATTTTGTGAAGGTGGCTATAATTCCTGTACACCGAAAGAAGCACTTTATAAAGTTTCCCGCCGTGTATATAAATTCATATTTAAAAGTTCGATGGGTCTTGTCACTCGTCCGGACGTCACTGCCTCTTCGTTCTTCCTCCGTCTCTTCTTTCTTCTGGGCGCCTTCTCTTCTCTCTTCCCAGTCTCGACTTCAGCGCCTGCGCAGGTTGCTCTCTCTTCGAGCAGGTGCCCTGAGCTCTACCCTACTGCCGGCAGAGCAACTGAATCGATTACGCCTGAGTATACCGCAGGTGCCAGATCACGACCTGTTTTGTGTTCCAGGGTGGAAATCTAGAGTCTGCGCAGTAGCATTAATGCTCTGCGCAGTCATGCTTTTAGCTTTGCCCTAATGCGGGCAGAGCAAAGTGCTCAGGTGCCAGATTCCCAACCCTGCTGTCTGCATAAAGCAGAACACAAACAGGGCGGGATCTAGCTCCTGCAGTATACGCAGGCGCAATAGAGTCGGACAATCTGCCTGTAGTAGGGCAGAGCCCAGGGTGCCTGTTTGAACACACAGGAATCTGCACAGGCGCCGAAATCGACACTGGGAAGAGGATAGGAGGCGCCCAGAATAAAGAAGAGACTGAAGAAGACCAAAGAGGCAGTGAGGTCCGGACGAGTGAGACGACCCATCAGGCCTTTAAGTATGATTTTACATACAGGGCGGGAAACTTTATAAAGTCATTATTCAGGTGTTCCGTGGAGGGGATAAAGGTATTATAGCCACCTTCATAGAATGCAGCATATGTGCCGCTGAAGGTGGCACTTTTTGTTTAACTCTTTCACCATCCCGGAATTTTTATCGCAGGATCTCCAGTGCGGGCAGGGAATAGGGCGTTCCCCGCCACGGCACCTCAGGATCCCGCTGTCAGTGATTGATGGCGGGATCAAAGAGGTTAACCGCATCAATCGGATCCGATCAGTGCTGGAAGCCTGACATCTCAGCTGATGACATCAGCTGAGATGTCGGGGAAATGATGTGAGCAGCGCCGGAGCTCACATCAAACCCCGGTAACCGGCCCATGACGTACCATTATGTCATGGGTCGGTAAGAGGTTAAAAAGTCCTAGGTTCACTTTAATCATATACCACATAAAAAAAGAGGGAGTCCAGTCACCAGCAATATGGCATGTTAGATAGTGGAATATTAAGCTATGATATTGAAAACCTTTATTGTAGTTTCACAAAAACATCCTGATAAGATGTTTTTGTGAAACTACAATTTTCTGGTCATCATAATGGGAGACCCAGACAATGGGGTTTAGGGCACTGCCCTCCGGAGGTCACACTAGGTACTACAAGTTTGTAGACACCGCCTCCTCCGCTTATAAACCCCTACCGCAGGGAACATCCTCAGTTTTAAACTTAGTGTGCTCGGAGGATCACGCTTTGCTTGCACTTCACTGCATTCTCACAGCTTACGTGATGGCGTCTGAAGACAAGGTAAAAAGGTTCCAGTCGGGACCTGCGACAGCCTCCCCGCTCACCCTTGTGGAACACGCAGGTGGAGGTACCGGAGGGCCTAGGGCCTGGACACTTTGTGTTCTCCCGGTACGCTGTTGCGCTCCTTTCCATCCCTCTCTGGGGGGCTCTGGAGAGTGGGAGATGGGAGCCTTGCACAGCTCCGCTCCGTCCGAGGCCTCCCTAAATGGTGCTTACAGACCGGACTGGAGCCAGCCCAGTCCGAGGCCTCCCTAAATGGTGCTTACACTCCGGACTGGTGCTGCACCCCCGTCCGAGGCCTCCCTAAATGGTGCTTACAGACCGGACCGGCACTGAGGCACTCTGTGTCTCCTGTGTGCCTGGGGGTAGTGTCTGTCACTTTGTGGCCTGACACTCAGACCGCGCGTTACCCTCGGGTCCGCGGTTCTGCGGGTGTACCCTGTGCTGGGGTCACCCTGGCTGACCGCCCTGTGTGTCACAGGGGCTGAGGCCGTGGGCTGCGGATGTTTGTTTGTACATGCAGTCTGTGTATAACTTTTTACACTCTTTCCCGCGCTGCGGGCTCCGGCTCCCTCATGCTGAGGCTGCTTGGAGGAGGAGAAGCAGCCCGTGCGGTGACGTCATCGATGGGCGTGTGTGTGTGTTTTCCCGCGTGTCTTCGGCGCCGCCCACAGTTTCACTGTCGGCGGCCATCTTTACCCTCACTTCCCGGTTGGGATTTGTATGCAGCGTGCGCCTGCACTCCAAAGGGGAGACCGGAAACCGTCGCGGAGGTCACACACACACACCGCTTCCTCATACCGCTTTACTGCGGTCGGTAAGCCACCGGGACTCCCGGTTTTGTTGTCTGCATTTTGGCTTATCTTCCCCTACTGTGGCGATGTCCTCAGCCGGGAAGCGTGCTGCTAGGGCGGCAGAGACCACCATTACCTGTGCTACATGCAATGGAACACTGGTGGAGGGGTCCTGCAATAACTGCGGACGCCCAGAGGCCCGGGCTGGCACTGCTGAGTCAGCTGCTCCGGTGCTATACCCTGAGGTTCAGGTGATCTCAGGGCCATGGGAGACTCAGAATAAGATCAATGAATCTCTGTTGTCTCAGCTGTCCTCCATGTCGCAATCCCTGGAGGCACTTAATAGGAGGCTGGATAGCCCAGCTACTCCGTCCAGTTACCCCCGGGTGTCTCCCTCTTCTGCTGTGAGACCCCTTAAGCGGGCTCGTCGTGAGGAGTCACCCGAGCTCCAGGCTCTCTCTGAGGAGGAGCGTTCCTCTGATGGTGAGGACGATGATGGGGGTTCAAATTTCGGGTCTGTGTCTATATCTGAACCACCAGACGGGGTGGAGGATCTGGTGTCCTCTATCAACGAGACCTTACGTCTCGTGACACCCCCTGAGGAGGTGACGGTGCACCCGAAGGAGGTCTATCAATGGCTGCGGCCAGAGGCTAGACCAAGTGGCTCTTTCATGGACCACACTAATTTTGGAAGGGTGGTTAGAGCACCCAGGTTACATCCTGGGCGGCGCTATGTCCGCAAACCTAAGGACAATCGCTTCCCCTTCTCCCAGGAGGTGCTTCAGGAGTGGTCGCAGTCCCCGAAGGTGGACGCTTCCATGACCAGGATTGCTGCACGCTCCCTTTTCTCTGCCTCTGATAGCTCCTCACTGAAGGATGCGACGGATAGACAGGTCGAGCAGCTCGCCAAGTCTTCCTATGAGGCTGTGGGGTCTTCATTTGCCCCTAACTTTGCCACGGTCTGGACCTTACAAGCGATTACTACCTGCTTGGATGGTATCTCTGACCTGGCAAGATCCAGTCCAGAGGTCCTGGCACTTACCGAGAGGGCAAGGGCCTATGCGGACTACGCCAGGACGGCGACTCTGGAAACTGCCACTCGCTCAGCTGTGGCTTCGGCCAATGCTATAGCGATCCGCAGGTTGTTGTGGCTGCGTCTTTGGGACTCAGATGCCACATCCAAGAAGATTTTGCAGAATCTTCCGTTTGCTGGTGACAGGCTTTTTGGCACCGAACTGGACAAGCTGATAAAGGATTCTGCTGAGTCTAAGATACCGCAGAATAAGCCTAAGCCACGGTATACCGTTAAAAGGAACCCAAAACAGTGGTCCTTTCGTTCCAGCTCGCAGTCATCAGCACCGTCCGCTCGCACGGACCGAGGGGGAAAGCCCGCTTCCCAGTGGCGCTCTAAGAGTCGTCCAAAGAAGCCGGCGGGGGCGGCAGCTGCCACCCCCAAACCCGCCTCTACATGACTCGCTCTCTCATCCTGCCTCCCCACAGGTGGGGGGCCGCTTGTCTCGCTTTCAGGACAAGTGGCTACTTCACGTTAAAGACCAGTGGGTTCGAGACGTGATCTCGCGAGGGTACAGGATAGAGCTGACGTCAAAGCCGATATCCCGATTCCATCGGTCGGTCCCATCACCAGAAAAGGCTCAGGCTTTTTACCAGGTGTTGGAGGGTCTCCGCAGAGACGGAGTGGTGGTCCCGGTGCCTTCCGGAGAGAGGTTCAGGGGTTTTTACTCCAACCTCTTTATCGTCCCGAAGAAGGACGGATCCTTCCGCCCAGTACTGGACCTGAAGTTGTTCAACCATCACGTGTTGGTTCGGAAGTTCCGTATGGAATCACTGCGCTCCGTGATCGCAGCTGTGTCACAGGGGGACTTCCTAGCGTCCATAGATATCAGAGACGCTTACCTTCACGTACCCATTGCATCGGCTCATCAGCGCTGGTTGCGATTCGCAGTGGGGGAAGAACACTTCCAATTTGTGGCGCTGCCGTTCGGGTTGGCCTCGGCACCGCGGGTGTTCACAAAAGTGATGGCCTCCATGATGGCTCTCCTGCACATGCAGGGACATGCCGTCATTCCCTATTTAGACGACCTGCTGGTCAGGGCGCCATCAGAACACCTCTGTCAAGAGAGCCTGGATGTGACCATGCGGTCTCTGGAACAGTTCGGTTGGCTCCTCAATATTCAGAAGTCAACGCTAGTTCCGACCCAGTCTTTGACATATCTGGGCATGGACTTCAACACAGCCTCAGCCCTGGTGTCTCTGCCACGAGTCAAACAGATGGCGATCCAATCAGGAGTACAAGCAGTCCTCCTGTCACCACAATCATCCCTACGGGTGTTGATGAAGCTGGTGGGGCGCATGGTGGCAGCAATAGAGGCGGTGCCGTTCGCACAATTTCGCCTCCGTCCTCTTCAGCTGGAGATTCTCCGCAGGTGGGACAAGAGGACGATCTCTCTGAATCGGCTGGTGACCCTTTCCCTACCGACCAGGGATTCCCTGCAGTGGTGGCTACAGCCACATCACTTGTCTCGGGGCCGGTCCTTCATCAAACCGTCATGGTTAGTGGGGACCACCGACGCCAGTCTGAAGGGCTGGGGGGCGGTGTTCTTGCACCACAGGGCCCAAGGCCTCTGGACTCAGTCGGAGTCGGCTTTGCAGATCAACGTACTGGAGATCAAGGCGATATATCTGGCACTCCTGGCTTTTCAGAGATTCCTCTCAGGACAACCCATTCGGGTTCAGTCCGACAATGCGACGGCCGTCGCTTATATAAATCATCAAGGAGGAACCAGGAGTGCAGAGGCTCTGGCCGAAGTCCACCGCATCCTATCCTGGACGGAGGACAACAACTGTTTGATCTCCGCAGTTCACATCCCAGGGGTCGAAAACTGGGAGGCCGACTATCTGAGCAGGCAGGGGATGGACGCCGGAGAGTGGTCTCTTCATCCAGACGTCTTCCAGGACATCTGCAGCAGATGGGGCACTCCGGACGTGGATCTGATGGCCTCACGGCTGAATCATCAGGTTCCGCAATACATGGCGAGGTCATGGGACCCCCAGTCTCTGGGAGCGGACGCCCTGATCTTGACTTGGTCCAGATTCCATCTACCATATGTGTTCCCGCCTCTGGCTCTGATTCCCAGGGTGCTGTGGAAAATCAGGTCGGAGTGCAGCGTAGCCATTCTAGTGGCTCCAGACTGGCCCAGGAGGTCCTGGTATCCGGACCTGTGGCAACTGTCAGGCGGACACAGGTGGGCTCTTCCAGAACGCGCAGATTTACTCGCGCAAGGCCCATTCTTCCACCTCAATTCCAGGGCCCTCAGATTGACTGCATGGCTCTTGAGGCCTGGCTGCTGACATCCAGGGGTTTCTCCCCTACGGTGGTTGCCACTATGAATCGGGCTAGGAAGCCAGTTTCCAGGAAGATGTACCACAGAACGTGGAAAATCTTTTTTACTTGGTGTGCCTCTGGCGGACGGTCTCCGTGGCCCTTGTCCATCCCGACGTTGTTGGCTTTCCTACAGTCGGGTTTGGAATTGGGATTATCCCTTGGCTCTTTGAAAGGTCAAGTATCAGCACTTTCTGTGCTGTTTGACAGGCGATTGGCGCTCCTCCCGAAGGTCCGTCAATTTCTGCAGGGGGTGTCACGGATGGTTCCGCCCTACAAGAGACCTCTAGACCCTTGGGACCTTAACATGGTCCTGGCGGCATTGCAGAAACCGCCGTTTGAGCCTCTGAGGGAGGTTTCTCTATCTCGTCTATCCCAGAAAGTGACCTTTCTGGTGGCGATTACATCTCTGAGGAGGGTCTCAGAATTGGCTGCACTATCGTGCAAGTCACCCTTTCTGGTGGTTCACCAAGACAAGGTGGTGTTGCGTCCACGGCCAGAATTCTTGCCGAAGGTGGTTTCAGCTTTCCACCTGAACCAGGAGATTGTTCTCCCATCATTTTGCCCAGCTCCCGTTCATCAGGTTGAACGCGACCTCCATACTCTGGATCTCGTGAGAGCTATACGCATTTATTTGTCTAGGACCGCCTCCTTTAGGAGTTCGGATTCCTTATTTGTTCTTACGACAGGTCGCTGTAAGGGGTCCGCGGCGTCGAAATCGACATTGGCCAGATGGATTAAGGCTTCCATCCAGGAGGCTTACCGGACTTCTGGTTTGCCTCTCCCGGTGGGATTGAAGGCTCACTCTACCAGAGCCGTAGGTGCCTCCTGGGCTTTGCGACATAGAGCGTCTGCTCTACAGGTGTGTCAGGCGGCCACTTGGTCCAGCCTGCACACTTTCTCTAAGCACTATATGGTGCATGCCCATGCCTCTGCGGATGCAAGTTTGGGCAGGCGGGTCCTCCAGGCGGCGGTTGCCCACCTTTAAAAGGGAACCATGTGTTATCCGTCTTGTTGAGGAACTCTTCCCGCCCTGGGGTATTGCTTTAGGACATCCCCATTGTCTGGGTCTCCCATTATGATGACCAGAAAAAAGAGAATTTTGTTTACGTACCGTAAATTCTTTTTTCTTTAATCATCAATGGGAGACCCAGCACCCACCCAGTTGTTCCTTTGCATGTTTTGCATTTGCTCTGTTCTCTGTTGAGACAGTGTTTGCCGGGTTGTTGAACCGTTTGTGCACGGCATTCTTCCCGATGTTTCGGGTGTGGTTTATTTCCTCCTCGCGGCTTGTAGACCAAACTGAGGATGTTCCCTGCGGTAGGGGTTTATAAGCGGAGGAGGCGGTGTCTACAAACTTGTAGTACCTAGTGTGACCTCCGGAGGGCAGTGCCCTAAACCCCATTGTCTGGGTCTCCCATTGATGATTAAAGAAAAAAGAATTTACGGTACGTAAACAAAATTCTCTTTATAGGGTAAAGGTTTTTAATATCATAGCTTAATATTCCTCTATCTAACATGCCATATTGCTGGTGACTGGACTCCCTCTTTTTTTATGGCGTATGTGCTTCCTTCATTTGGGAGTTGGCTCATGATCTCCATGTCTGTGCACCACACCCTACTAACTCCGGAGTGACCTCAATTGGATGAATATTTGGTGAGCTGAAACACTTTTTCTTATGTTTCTTTCACTAATCATGATGCCATACTAAAGATCTAGTGCATCTTATGGGGCCGTCACACGCGTCAATATATCGCACATGCAATCAAAATTTTGCATCGCACACACGACGCTCAATCCACATTGCAGCGTGTGACAGCGCGCAGCGATCAGTCGCGGGATCACAGGTTGCATGGTTTAGATCCAGACCTAAAACCTAGTGATGATCGTTCATTGTCTTTTGCACATCGACGCATGTGACATGTGTAACGACCAGTTTGATGTTCGCGTGCAATGCAGCTAATCTTGTAAGACTGCTAGAATTGGTCGCAGCATCACACTTGAGATCGTTCCAGTGTCTGATCGGACAGTCGCTTGGAAGAAAGTCTTCCCGTCTGACTGCTGTGTTGCGATCATTGAACATCGCTCGGACGATCTTAAAAAAATACATCGCTCGTACGATTGCACGATATATTGATGCGTGTGACGTCCCCATTAGGCCCCGTTCACACTGTTTTTTGCACATCGGAGTGGATCCTTGCATTTCAAGGGCTACACGGACAGGCACTGATCTGTGCCAATAGGTGGCAACTGATATCGACGGACCGTTTTTTTAACGGATCCGTCATCAGTTGGCAGAGACGGGTGGAAGGAGCTGTACCTTCTGAGCATGGTCAGTACAGCAAAATGGACCAAGTTTATGGATCCGTCTCTATAGACCCCCATGTTATTTGACGCGGACAGCTACAGATCCGTTAGTATCTGCTTTTTTTTTTTAAGGCAGCCCAAAATTGCAACAGTCTCCGATTCTGGGTACATGAAAAAAGCGTACACAAGCAGATGGCCATATAGGACAATCCATGCCCATAGGGTTACATGGGAGGCCAAAACATGACCCCTGGCTATTCGTCTCAAAACTGATAGATATGGATTCCCCCAAAACCGCAGTGTGAAGGATGCCTTACATTTTGGGACTTCATTATGACCAAAACCAAGCATGTGAAGTGAATTGTCACAAATTTTGCATATCAATGTGTGTTTCAGTGTTGCATGTTCATGTGTTTTTGTATTTAATAGAGCAATCACTATTTGCTTTTTTTTGTATAGCAGATTTTAGAGCCTGGTTTTGATGTAAAGACTTGCAATCAAATCTTGTGAGAATCATAATCATTTATTCATTTATATTCCTATCAGAAATAAAGACATAAAGAAATAATGAGTTGTTAAACAATTTTTCATTTATAGGATTTTTACAAATGGAATTGAGCAACAAGAATTTAAGTAATAAGAACTTTATGAAAAAAACTTTAATAAGGTGTGTTTTATTTGCTAAATTTAATAAAAAGAAGTTTTTGTATTTAACATGAATTCGTTTAGGATGCTCTTTAATACTTAATATTCAAACATAATTCCTGAATAATTATTTATAAATCAAAACTGGCTCTATTCTGCTTTTTTGTAACCATTCACTTCACATGCATGGTTTTACTGCTAAGGCTACTTGCACATCGCAATTATTTTCCTGTCCGTGGGTATGCTGTTTTTTGCAGGACCCCACGGACCGGAAAGGACTGGATCAGATGTGTGCCTCGGATGCCATTTCTGTGTCCGAGTCCATGATTTTCACGGATCCGGACACAGAAAGGAGCCCGAGCGTACAAAGCACAGGCAAGCCGGGCACTTTCACTTTCGCTATGTATATACATACATTGCGGAAGTGAAGCAAGGGTTAAAAAAAAAAAAATCCTCACCACTCTGGTGTGTGTCCCGCGATGTGTGCCATCTATCTCTGAGGGCTTACGGTCCTGTGTATCAGCTAACCGTGCAGGGCAACCTGATCAGCTGATCGGTGATATGACCGGTCACATGGCTTTCTCTGCATAGTCCGGACCAGCTCCACTGTACAGAGAGCTGACACTGTCTATACCGCGGCTGCCCAGCTCTCTAAGCCGCGCTCTGTGCAGTGCAGCTGATGCTCCTTCCCTCTGTATCTTCTGAGCGGGGGCATAGAGAGCCAGCAGCTGCAGTATAGACAGGACCGGCTCTCTGTGCAGTGGAGCCAGTCCTGTCTATGCACAGAGAGCTGCGACTGACAGGTGTGGATTCGGCACACTGTCAGTAGAGGAGGGGACCACTTTGTGCAGTAGGGGTGAGTGGTCATATTAGGGACAGGTGCGGGCCTGTATTATCCTGGGAGTGGCCAGGCATACTGAGACTGGGGGAGGGGGCGTGTTTGGAGGAGTGTGGGCGTAACGTCCAGTTCTGGATTTACATGCAGCTCCAACATCACAAACATCCCCTGGTCGTTCTCTGGCAAATGCAAACAGGTGATATCTGGGTGGCAATGGAAAATGTTGACAGGCTGTATATTAAAAACTGTCAAAATTTTGCAGCCTAGATACACATAGACATTCTACAAAAAGCCTGGACAACCCCTTTAACTCTGGTGTTACCGAAACAGCCGAGCACAGACCACTTGGATGTTTTGTAATAGCAGCCAGGAAAGATCAAGTCAAATTTAAGGAGAATTTTGCAACCACTTTGACAGTCCGTGTCTGCCTGACAGGAGCCCTGCGAACTGCCACCTGCCTTCCACCATCCCCCTTGCCTCTGTTGAGTTGTAGGTCGGTAGCGACAATTTCTGTATGGAGAGATATTGCAAGAGGTGGATCGCGGTTTTTCGGTAACCACAGACTACTTTGCTGACTGCTGCACCAGGTGAATGTGAAATGATTTGCTCATATCTAATGTATTCCCATCTTAAAGGGGAACTGTGGGGAGAGAACTTTTTAGTACTGTCCCTGCCCTCCTATATGATGAAGCAGAGCTGTACCCTAAGTTACATATGCCAATACCCCATACATTCACAACATGTATATACTGTGACCATGGGGATGATGGCCACACCCCCTGCCATACCCATGACACACTCTGTTCATACAGACGTGTGAGGGGGCAGGAATGTAAGATGATCTGGAGTCCCAGAATCCATGCCTCTGACACACCCCCAGCTCTCAGCTGCAGCATGAGGCTGAATTTCTCTATCCTTGAAGGGAGGGGTGAGAGCTGAGGAGCAGATATGATTTATAAGTGATCTATAGATCCTAGAACTGTAGTGTCCAGCTCTGCTTCATCATGTAGCAGGACACTGACAGTACAAAAAATGTTATCTTCCTGGAGTCCCCTTTAAGGGTTCACTAACATCTGCATATACCGTATTTTTCGGATTAGAAGACGCACTTTTGTTCCCCCAAATTTTAAGGGAAAGTGGGGGGTGTCTTATAGTTTGAATCTACTGCGGGGGGTGTGGGGGCGGGTGTGAGGCAGTGTTCGGGAGCTGGAGGAGGCGGGCTGCTCATTTAATATCCACTGCTACTGTCCACCTCTCAGTTCTGAAGTTGCGCTGCAAGATGGAGGGGGGAAGCAGAGCATATTGTGTGAGCCTGCTGTCACACCCCGACCTACACCCCTCACCCCCGTTCTGTTCCCACCCCCTCCATATGTCTTTCCGCCATCCTGCACTCACCCCCCACCCCCCTTACGCCCATGTCCTGCACCCACCTCCTCCATTGTGAACATGGCCCCCCATCCTGCACTCACCCCGTCACTCTTAATGTCACCATGCTGGCGCGCAGCAAGTAATGTTAAATAAAGCTGCTTATTTACTCTCCGACTCTCTGTGCTCACAACGTTGCCTCCGTCTCCCTCTCTTTGTGCTGCTCGGTATCTGATTATGTGACCCGGGCCAACAATGATGACATCATCACTGTGGGCCCCGGTCACATGATGGGAAGATGTCAGGCACAGAGACGGGAGGAAAGCAGTGACGCTGTGAGCACAAAGCACCAAAGGGTAAATAAGCAGATTTTTTTTTACATTACTTGCTTGCTGTGACATCTAAGAGTGACGGGGTGAGTGCAGGACGGGGGCCATGTGCACAATGGAGGGGGTGGGTTTAGGACATGAGGGGTGGGGCATATTTATGGGGTGAGTACAGAATGGGGGGGCATAGCCAGGATGGAGGGCTATGTACCATCACTGTGGGCCGTAGCCAGGATGGAGGGCTATGTACCATCACTGTGGGCCATAGCCAGGATGGAGAGCTGTGCACCATCACTGTAGGCCATAGCTAGGATGGAGAGCTGTGTACCATCACTGTGGGCCATAGCCAGGATGGAGAGCTATGTACCATCACTGTGGGCCATAGCCAGGATGGAGAGCTATGTACCATCACTGTGGGCCATAGCCAGGATGGAGAGCTATGTACCATCACTGTGGGCCATAGCCAGGATGGAGAGCTATGTACCATCACTGTGGGCCATAGCTAGGATGGAGGGCTATGTACCATCACTGTGGGCCATAGCCAGGATGGAGAGCTATGTACCATCACTGTGGGCCATAGCCAGGATGGAGAGCTATGTACCATCACTGTGGGCCATAGCCAGGATGGAGAGCTATGTACCATCACTGTGGGCCATAGCCAGGATGGAGAGCTATGTACCATCACTGTGGGCCATAGCCAGGATGGAGAGCTATGTACCATCACTGTGGGCCATAGCCAGGATGGAGAGCTATGTACCATCACTGTGGGCCATAGCCAGGATGGAGAGCTATGTACCATCACTGTGGGCCATAGCCAGGATGGAGAGCTATGTACCATCACTGTGGGCCATAGCCAGGATGGAGAGCTATGTACCATCACTGTGGGCCATAGCCAGGATGGAGAGCTATGTACCATCACTGTGGGCCATAGCCAGGATGGAGAGCTATGTACCATCACTGTGGGCCATAGCCAGGATGGAGAGCTATGTACCATCACTGTGGGCCATAGCCAGGATGGAGAGCTATGTACCACTAGTGGGGGGGCATATGTAGGATGCGGGGCTATGTACTAGCAATGGGGGGGGGCATATTCAGGATGGTGGAGGGCTATGTACTATCACTGGGGGCCATATCTAGCATGGGGGGGTATACTAGGATGAGGGGATATATATTCCAGGATATGGTGTGTGTGTGTGTATAATATATATATAATTATATCAAATCAAGCAGAATTTCGTCTTTATTGAAAAAACTGGATGCGGCACACTTGTGGCTACATTTCGTTCGGGCGAATGCATTTTGTATTGGAGTTCTGGGCATGTTCGGCACTTGTGTTTTCATCGCGACACAGCACTTCAGGCACTTTCGGCATCGGACAAAACCGCCACCAACTGCGGTTTTAAGACCAGCCGGATTTGCCGGATCGCGATGAAAACGCAAGTGCCGAACATGCCCGGAACATACAAAATCCATTCGCACAAATGCAATGTTGACACAAGTGTGCGGCATCCAGTTATTTCAATAAAGGCGAAATTCTGCCGGATGTGAAAGTAGCTTTTTTTTTTTATTGTCTATGATGCATGTATAATTGGCGTTTGTTAAAACAACATACATAAGTGATTGGTGGAGCAGTCTTGAAATGATAGGTATGCAGTGTTCACTATGTCAGAAGAAGTTTTTTCTTTTGTCACAATCGCCCTCAAAACAGCGAGTGAAACGTGAAGATTTATCTGGGCGTAACCACTACAAGACCAATGTCTAAAATTATTACAACCCCTCAATGTACATCTCACACTAATAAATTATCCTAAAACGGCACTAAAAATGCTTGAGTTCATGAGCTTTTAGGCTCAGTGCACACTAGCCCGTTAAAATCATCTGATTTCTTGTTTTCATTTTTATTCCATTAGCTTTTATATATCAGCAGCCAAAAATAATTTCCAAAACCAGATACAGCTTCCTGTGTTAGGAATGGCAATCTATCCCCCAAAAATTGGATCTATTGTTCTTTTTTTTTTTTAATTAAGAAGATGATTTATTAGGTTTATAAAAAAAAACTAATACTACGCGTTTTGGCCCTGTTAAACATAAACCTTCATCAGGTTGAAGGAGTCTGTCCATTATCTACCGACTCTGACACTCCGACTCCACAGCCCTGATGATTACTGTTGGTTAGAATCAAAAACGCATTTGAAATTTGTCTGGTTATGATTTTATAACTTTTATGTTGACCCTCCAATCTACCTACTGTACCCTACTATGGTTCTTGTGTGCACTGACTTTTTCAATAAATTACCAAGTTTTATTAAAAAACATCTTAAATGGAACCCATCACCTAGTGCTAATTCTACCTAATGAAGACGTATGTTTAATGGAGCCTGTCATGCCAACACAGGCGGAGGGAACAAAGAGACCCACTGGACCACAGAGTCTGTGGATGCCGACGCCAGAAACACGCTGGAGACAGAAGGCAGGTTAAGGAGTTTTATTTATAATGACAAAGGAGACACGGAGCCCCTGGAGAGGGCCTCAGGGTCAGAGCCACCAGAACCTCCCACCGAAACCCTGCGACCTTGACCCCTGTACAGGGATGTGACTCAGCGCATCGTGGGAGGACCGATGACCCCGGAGCCTGTTAACCGACTGCCAGGCGGCACACAGTGAGAAGGGAGGCAAGAGTGGTGTAGGGATCCTCCGGCAGCAGCTGGTGACGTCTGTAGCTGGAGATCAGAATAACCGGCAGGACTGGATCCCTCTGAAAGAAAACAGAACACAGTGTAAGCGATATGTAAGGAAACCACTGAAGCTAGCCAGACCTGGACAAGAGCTCAAGGAGCACAGTAGAACGCCCAGGCACTGGCTGAATGCAGGGATTAAACTTATATATCCACCCCTCAGCAGCGATTGGCTGAGAGGGGTGATTGGGAAGGACACACTGGCCCTTTAAGAGAGTGCACGAGTGGGCGCCCGCCCCCTATGTGCACTACCAGGAAGACAGGAGGACAGAGGAGGGCTGGAATCTGCAGCAGCTGGAGGGGAGGACAGGGGAACGCGACCCAGACCGGCACGGCGGCGGAACACAGAGCGGGACCCCCGGTGCAGCAGGTTAGTAGCAGAAGCAGGAGCTGGCACCGACCGAGCGGCAGCAGGCGCAGGCTGGGAAGGGACAGTGACAGAGCCTAAACGCGTTGTTAGTTTTTTTTATACCTAATTAACGTAATATAGACTCTTTCCTATATCCTTTGGAAGCGCCATCTCAAAAAAAAGGAATTTTTTTTTTTTTTACTTGTGAGTTTCATCTAAAACGCCGAAGAAACCAGTTTACAAAAAGAAAATCCAGCTCACCTTGTTATGTTGTCCACATAATCCAGGCAGTATGGAAGCGTGGGATCACACCATTGGCAGGTGTAGAAAGTCATGGAAGCTAGAGAAAAAGATCCGTAACTTCATACATTATTAAAAACACAAGCGTACACAAAAACCTTTTGGTATAGATTGCGTGGTCAATTTGGAAGAGATACAAAATCATAACCAGACGCGTTTCAAACACACAAGGTATTATAACCAGGGAAGTGGAGTCGATAAGCCAAACCACTGACTCGTGAAATTCCCCGAGTCCAACACCTTCAACTCCAACTCCTTCATACACATGGCTTATTTTTAAGTGATACATTTATTGTAGTAAAATGGTAACATTAGGCTTTAATCGTCATTATGATATAATAATCAGGATGTTTAGATAGAACATAATTCATAATAATAATATTCAGCACATGCTGTACCTAATTTATTATATAGTTTAGGAGTCGGGAGTCGGTCCTTATTATACCAACTCAGACTTCACCAAAATGGGCATCCGCTCCGACTCCACAGCCCTGATTATTACTTTTGGTTAGAATCAAAGACGCATTTGTAATGTGTCTGGTTATGATTTTATAACTTTCATATTGACCCTCCAATTTACATACTGTACCTTCTATGGTTCTTGTGTACACTTAATTTTTAAATAAATTACCAAATTTTATTTAAAAACATCTTAAAGGCAACCTGTCACCTAGTTTAGCCCCCTAACCTGTCACTACCTGTCCCTACAGCTTCCTACTACATTACTAACCATCCCTCCTTGACCTAAAAGTGAATTATAAAAGTGGAATAAAGTGATGGTATAGACTTTACATGTCCACAGACAAGTAGGCATTCCTACATGGCTGGCCGTCGGGTGGGCAGTCTCTCCAGGTCCGCTCTCCCCATGCCTCATTTCTGCAGTCACACCCTGGTGGGCGTGATCATTCACTCAGGTGGGCGCTACTGATTTAAACTTCCCGCCTCCTTTTTCCGGTGATGATGCACTGCTGTCCGAGCATCATTTCTGGTCCTGCGCAGTGTGGGGGGTGTATTGGCGTACAAGCTGGCTCCGGAGCATGCATAGTGTGCATTCCAAAGCCAGCCTGTGCACCCCCCTACACTGCGCATGACCGGAAATAACGTGCTGCAGCCAGAAAGTTTCACACTCAGGAGAAGGGAGGTGGGAATTTTAAATTCAGCAGCGCCCTCCTGAGTGAATGATCACGCCCACCGGAGCATTATTGCAGCAGCGAGGCAGGGAAAGAGTGGACCCGGAGAGGCTGCCCACCTGACGGCCAGCCATCTGGGAGCGCCCACACGACGGTGGACATGTAAGTTTATACATCGCTTTAGTCCACTGATATAATTCACTATTCGGTCAGACACGGATGGTTAGTATTGTAGTAGGAAGTTGCAGGGACAGAGTGATAGTTTGGGAAGGGGGGGGGGCTAAACTAGGTGACAGATTCTTTCATTTTCTGGAAGTTGGATAGTTTTTCCTTATCCTCCAGGAGATACCAATGCATGATGTGATTTTTATGTAATTTTTTATTACTTCTAGTGGACATTCAGAAATATAAAAATGGTAATCTGAATATCATTCACTAACAAAAATGTGGATGTGTGAGCATAGACTTGCAGGAAGCCTTCAGTTACTCCCTCACTTCTCTCCGAGTGGTCAATCTTAGCCCATATATTTAACTTCACAAGCCAGAACTTATTAACCCCTTAGGGTCTACTGTTGTGTATTCACATCATACCAGTTCAGTTCTTTTGTATGCATATGTAGATTTTAATTTGGGCAATAATGGGTTAAATGTAGTTTATGATGATGAAAAAAAAGTCACCATGATAATGACTATGAAATATTCAAATTAATAAAATAAAAGGCGTGCAGTTAAAAAATTGCAAATACATGTCTTTTCATCTACAGGATCCAGAAATCAGGGGATATCTTCAATTCTAACATCCTATGTATTACACACAGTGTGAAACCTGTTCCTTTAATGCCCGTCCCCCTATCCGGGGAGGTCACCCCCGCAGGCCCGGTCAGGATAAATTAAAATTGATGACTCTTGTTGATGCAGTTCTTCTCCCACCTCTTGGTTGTGATGTCTAAATTCTCAGACAAAATGTTATTTTTGTGTGTTTAAAACCCAAACCGTGCCCAACTTATTCCTTAAGGCTCTGTTACACGGTATGACATCATGAACGATATCGCTCAAACGATAAATCATTGGATCGCTGATCGCAGATTTAAGAACATGTTCTCAAATCAGACGATCCACGATCAGCCAACCTGCTGCATTGGTCTATGTGACACCGCGATAACGATGTCCTTCACGACTTTGCCTATTCACATCAGTGAACAAGGATCGTTCGCTGGGTTGTGCGAACGATAGCTGCTTGCCACATCGTTGGTGCGTCGTCCACGATTTCTAGGCGTGACATCTCTCCAACGATGTCCTAACGACCGCACGCACACGTGATCGTTGGTGACATTTTTTCAACGTCGTGCCGTGTAACGGTTCCTTTAGAGTTGGCAGATCAACGTCCAACGTGGCTTGATACATTTGCAAAAGTTCTAAACAGTTTCAGCATAGTTTTTCTCTGATTTTGGCCTACAAATACTAATGTGAAACACGTAGGACATTTGTCTCTGGT
The DNA here is from genome assembly GCA_033576535.1 of Allobates femoralis. NCBI lineage: Eukaryota > Metazoa > Chordata > Amphibia > Anura > Aromobatidae > Allobates > Allobates femoralis. The sequence goes on along the minus strand of JARQOC010000003.1, from coordinate 72,434,071 downwards.
GTTGGGTAATGTTTCTATATATACTCAGGCTGACATTTCAGTGTGGTCGCCAAAACTGTCATGAGATTAGTAGACAATAAATGCTGTCCATTGAGGCAGATGCTTCTGAGACTTTACATCTACAGAACTACGCTTGTGTAATGTACGGTACATGTAGACGTAACAACGGTAGGTACAGTTAGGTGTAGAAATATTTGGACAGTGACAAAATCTTTGTGATTTGGGCTCTATAGGTTTAAAATGAATCTACTCAGGTGCAGTTGTCTTGTTGACTTTCAGGTGTAATTAAACAGATTGAATAAAAAATATCCTATGACGTTTAGGAATTGAAAAAAAAATTTTTTCAAAGCCTCCTCATTTCAGGGACTCAAAAGTAATTGAACAAATTTAACTTTACCATAAATAAAATGTTGATTTTTTTTTAATAGTTTGTCGATAATCCTTTGCAGGCAATGACTGCTTGAATTCTGGAAGCCATGGACGTCGCCAAACGTTGGTTTCCTTCCGGCCTTTAACGGTAGATGAGTTCAGTTGTTGCTTGTGGGTCTTTCTGCCTTACATTTTGTCTTATTCGTGTGAAATGCAGCTCGATGGTGTTGCTATCTGATGACTCGACCATTGCAGAATATTCCACTTATTTACATTAATAAACTCTTGGCTTTGTTTCGCAGTATGTTTGGGTCATTGTCCACCTGTCCTACGAAGTGTCATCCAATTAATCTTGCTACATTTGGTTGAATCTGTGTAGAATGTTTTGCCCTGTATTAATAGTTTGCACCTTCAGGTGAACCCTCTGTATTTGCCCCTTGTGGTGAACCCTCTTTATTTTCTCTCATGATGTCTTCTCATTATGGTAGATATACTGACACACCTATTACCAGGGCTGTGGAGTCAGAAAGTCAAACCTCCGACTCCTCAATTTCCATTTCACCGAATCCCACATATATTGCTTATATTTAAGTGATAAATTAATTGTAGTACAATGTGAACATCAGGCATTTAATCATTTTTATGATACAATAATCAAGATATTTAGATAGAACATAAAATATATTTATTGTAATACAACTTTAGAACACAAAAAGCTGTAATAATTGTAAATATGTAATACACTATGTATCGTATATACTCGTGTATAAGCCGACCCCCTTCTTTTGCCCCCAAAACCTGGGAAAACCTGTTGACTCGTGTATAAGCCGAGGGTGGACCCCAGCACAGGTATACAGTCTCCAGCAGTGTGGAATACAGCAGCCTCCCCAGTGGTAGTATACAGCAGCCTCCCCAGTGGTAGTATACAGCAGCCTCCCCAGTGGTAGTATACAGCAGCCTCCCCAGTGGTAGTATACAGCAGCCTCCCCAGTGGTAGTATACAGCAGCCTCCCCAGTGGTAGTATACAGCAGCCTCCCCAGTGGTAGTATGCAGCAGCCTCCCCAGTGGTAGTATGCAGCAGCCTCCCCAGTGGTAGTATGCAGCAGCCTCCCCAGTGGTAGTATGCAGCAGCCTCCCCAGTGGTAGTATGCAGCAGCCTCCCCAGTGGTAGTATGCAGCAGCCTCCCCAGTGGTAGTATGCAGCAGCCTCCCCAGTGGTAGTATACAGCAGCCTCCCCAGTGGTAGTATACAGCAGCCTCCCCAGTGGTAGTATACAGCAGCCTCCCCAGTGGTAGTATACAGCAGCCTCCCCAGTGGTAGTATACAGCAGCCTCCCCAGTGGTAGTATACAGCAGCCTCCCCAGTGGTAGTATACAGCAGCCTCCCCAGTGGTAGTATACAGCAGCCTCCCCAGTGGTAGTATACAGCAGCCTCCCCAGTGGTAGTATACAGCAGCCTCCCCAGTGGTAGTATACAGCAGCCTCCCCAGTGGTAGTATACAGCAGCCTCCCCAGTGGTAGTATACAGCAGCCTCCCCAGTGGTAGTATACAGCAGCCTCCCCAGTGGTAGTATACAGCAGCCTCCCCAGTGGTAGTATACAGCAGCCTCCCCAGTGGTAGTATACAGCAGCAGCCCCAGTGGTAGTATACAGCAGCAGCCCCAGTGGTAGTATACAGCAGCAGCCCCAGTGATAGTATACAGCAGCCTCCCCAGTGGGTAGTATACAGCAGCCTCCCCAGTGGTAGTATACAGCAGCCTCCCCAGTGGTAGTATACAGCAGCCTCCCCAGTGGTAGTATACAGCAGCCTCCCCAGTGGTAGTATACAGCAGCCTCCCCAGTGGTAGTATACAGCAGCCTCCCCAGTGGTAGTATACAGCAGCCTCCCCAGTGGTAGTATACAGCAGCCTCCCCAGTGGTAGTATACAGCAGCCTCCCCAGTGGTAGTATACAGCAGCCGCCCCAGTGGTAGTATACAGCAGCAGCCCCAGTGGTAGTATACAGCAGCCCCAGTGGTAGTATACAGCCGCCCCAGAGGTAGTATACAGCCGCCCCAGAGGTAGTATACAGCCGCCCCAGAGGTAGTATACAGTCGCCCCAGAGGTAGTATACAGCAGCCCCAGAGGTGTATACAGCAGCCCCCCCCCCCCCCATATCAGTATACAGGCCCCCCCCTTGTGTAGCAATCCTGTAAAGGAAGAGATTAGTATACTTATCCCTGCCGCTGTCCCGCTGCCATCGCGCTCCTCCGGCTTCATCCAGCGTCTTCCGGCTTCCTCCTCTGGCGCGCAGACAATGACGTCATTGCCTGCGCCCACCGGAGGAAGACGGAAGACGCTGGATGAAGCCGGAGGAGCGCGATAGCGGCAGCAGAACAGCGGCAGGGATAAGTATACTAATCTCTTCCTTTACAGGATTGCTACACAAGGGGGGGCACTGTATACTGTATGCATTGTATACAGTATACAGTGACTCGCGTATAAGCCGAGGGGGGGACTTTTCAGCCCAATTTTTGGGCTGAAAAACTCAGCTTATACGCGAGTATATACGGTAATATAGATTATTTATATATATATATATATATTATATATATATATATATATATATATATATATATATATATATATATATATATATATATATATATATATATATCACTATGTAATTTGCAAAAAAAAAGTTTTCAACTAGAACATGCTAAATAACATTTGTACAGTCTATGAATTTGTTCTAAGAAATAGAATCGCCTCCATCAGATCCTCCTTCATAGATTACCTCAAATCTGACCTAACGATTTTAAGGCTGGAGAACAACCTCTCTACACTAAATTGGGTTGGAGGCAAAGCCGTAACCACATGGGCAACATCTCTAACAATCTCCGGGTACAAAGGAATGGCCTCATGCACAGTCAGTTTTGTTGAATGGTTGAATTTTTCTAATTCTTTGAGAGAAAGTGATACATTTTGCTGCTTATGGTCATTCTGCTTACTATAGGAAATAGAGTGAAATCTTTTTTTCTTGTGGCATCGCTTTGCCTGATCCATGTCATCCAAATACTTGTCAAAGTTAAACTCTGATGAGGATGAATATATGGCAGCAGTTGCATTGTCAGGACCCAAGTCCTCTTGTGCCTGGCAGTCCTGTAGGCCACTCATCCTAACTGCTACTCCCTTTCCTTGAGGAAGTGTGGGGTTCCACACAAAATGTGTTGGATACAGAAAAAAGGCTTCTTTCATAGTTTATTCCTTGGTTGCATCCTTTCATTGGGCAGCAAATCTGATCCATCCAATCTTACTCCACTTGGTTTCTTGTTCCACAGGTGGTTCGCTGCAGCCTGAGTCTTCAGAGGTGGCTGTGTCTCACACAACCCCTAAGAGGAGAGCATATGCCTTGTAATTGTGCCTTTTCATACCAGTTAAGACTTCATGTTGCGCTATCTTTTCCATTAGCATCTCCCATATTAACTGCTACCTCAGTCACAGCAGTATACGATGACTTGGGTCCACATAAACAGCTGCCAGAAGAATTTTATTTTCTAATAGCTGTGTCTCTCTCCATTTCATTGAAGCAGAAATGTCATCTGTGATTAAACCTCCTCTTTGGGACAGGCAAAATAGCAAGTTCTTCCACTCCCTTGTGAAAATGCCAGGAGTTAAATCCTCAGCTTGTAATTTTTTATTCACGGTAAATGGGTGATTAAACAATTCCTTCAACTCAGCCACCCGTGTCCATTGACCTTCACTTAGGGTTACCTGAGGTTTCACCATATCTATAGGAAACGGTTTAAGTTCAAACAATTGCTCAATCATTAAATAAGTGCTGCCCCACCGAGTGGCTTTTAAAATATTGTTCATTTTTACTGTCGTTTTTATACGGTTTCAGTCATCCTGTACACCAATTGTGCCTTTTCAATGAGTAAAATTCCACTCCATTGCCAATCTTAATTCATTAAGAGCAAAGGCCTAGTAGAAAACTTTTAAAACAGGTCTGTGGAGTCAGTAAGCCAAACCACTGAATCCTCAATGTCCCTGAATCCAAATTCCACTCTGCCAAAATTGACTCCCGACTTCACAGCCCTGGTGTGCGGTCCGTAAACCAAGCGTCAGACTTTTTAATTTCCCAGAATTCGACTTCAACTCCATCAAAATGGACTCCAACTCAAACTCCCAGACTCTGACTCCATAGCCCTGGTTTAAAATGGGCCCCTACTATGTTGCCAGATTTGTCCACTTGGGGCAGCCTATCTTAGACCCGACTTGATTGGCTTTTGTTTTCACTATCTGTATATGGACCATGATTCCCGGACTGAATGTGGGTCTCCTGACCTGAACTTACAGCTTTGTAGGCATATTTGAAGCTGTACATTTAGGTCGGGGAATCCGCCTGCGCACAGATCACATTTGGGAGTGAATGGGTGCGCACGGTCAAGCGCAGCACCGTGCGCTCCCATTATAAAGATAGGGGCTTGCGGTGCTGCGCTCACATTATGGCTCCCCTCCACAGAACGCTGCGGCTGCTATTTTTGCAAAAGGTGGGTCTACTAAATATTAATGTCACTTTTCTGTTGAGGTGCCCATACTTTAGCACCTGTCAATTTTTGAAATAATGCATATTTCACATTTTCGGCTAGTACAATAAACCTCATTTTAATCCTAAAATATTACTGTGTCCATCAGTTATTACATATATCACACTGAAATAGCTGTTGCAAAAAAAAAAAAGAGTAAGATTAAGAGGGGTGCCCAAACTTTTTCATATGACTGTATCACCTTGTATGAATCCACACCTCGGAGAATTGAGGCTGTAATCGCCGCAAAAGATGGACCTACACCATATGCTAACTTTTATTTTGTCCAACCCTTGTATATATAGTTAAATGTTAGTTCCATATGGTACATGATGTAACTAGGGGTTCCACATTTATTAGAACAATAACTTGTTCTGTTACCGGTTGTTGCACATACTATACCTATGTACTTAAAGAAATCTGAGGTATACCTTACATGCACTCCTGTCAGGTTCTTCTGGATATTTTGGCCCTTATTATTCATTTTTTGTATTTCGGGATTTATTTGGTTATTTCTGACAATTATAATCATTTTGGCTTCCTTCCATGTTATCATCATGAATGATCTTCTCCAAGTACTTAAACATCTCTAGAATGTATTTTCTTAATTGAATACCGGTCCACTCATGTTGTTTGTGCATTATTCTGCTATGGGGACCAATTCTATGTCTCTAGCACCTATTCAGTGTTGCTGGTCGTTGCCCAGCAACACGATTGTGTACTGATGATGCACATCCGGTCTAGCGTCACCAGTTGTTGTACAGTTACTCGGCAACGGTACCACGTGACTGTGACTCACTTCCGGTCTGACGAACACAGCTGAAAGTGATAATCTCAGGGTCCTAAATTAATTTAGACTATATAAGCTTGACCTAAACTCATTAGTGGTCATTTCCCTGACAAAGCAGCTTCCCCAGCAGCGATACGCGTAGGGCTGGGTTCATATAGGTACCTCACCTTGATTTGACATAGCCTCTGACACTTTAGTAACCTATAGATGATTTAACATAGATATCACTTCCCTCTACCATTCCTTTGTATGTTGGGGATATCTGTGATCCATCCAGACGCCTATTGATGGGATACACTAGGCAGCAGCATGTTTACTGATATTTATTTTGACCAGAATTATTAATCATCACCTCTTACTGCCCTGAAATATCTTGTGCTCTATCTATACCACTGAGGCTAGGTTTGGTGACTGATCTTTAGGTATTGACATACCATATACCACCTATTTGTATATTTTTTTCATATGATCTGTTCTATTAACTGGTCTCACCATTGTCATACTAACACTAGGGTCTCTAGCTGTCATTTGTTGTAGCTCTTTATTACTGCTTGCATTTATGGGACAAAATGAATTGTGCTGATGACATCACGCTGATTCAATACAGCCCTCATTGTCTTGATGGTTTTTGTACTGTACATACTTGTTCTCCATTACTCATCGTTGCTTGCACTGGCGCATTAATGCTTATTAAGTCGATCTGCCATGCATATTTATTTTTGGGGTGCAAGGACCCTATAATCTTGACGCATTATATGTAAGGTTACCCATACATTGTGTGTACTTTTAATTGAATTTATACTATTATGTGTCCATATATGTGTTAACTAAAGCTTCTTATGTTTTTTTTATATTGTGGTGTGCTCCCTAATATATGCTATGTCTTTCCTCTGTTCACAAGTTTGGGGGGTGCGTCTTGTAATCCGACGCATCTTATAAAGCGAAAAATACGGTATGTACAAGGGTTGATAGTTTTCTATAGTTTCATTAGAATTAATACCGTATTAGTACATTTTGTTTAGACTTAGTTAGTCTCATTGTCAAGGCTTAGGTTTGGTATAATATTTTCTTATCTCATATACAATGTTCTGAGATTTTGAGAAAACAGTGTTAGGGGTTGTTAACTGCTAAAAACATGCTAAACAAAATGTTATGTTAACATGTACGTCAAGGTGGGGGCGGGGGGGACGTCAAGTGGAAGTTTCCAATATGATCTGTAAATCATCTATTAGAGCGAATTGCAGGGAAATAAACAGAATTGACTTTGCAGTTCAAATGTGTGTGCACTCTCATTTCTCAGACCTCATTATCTCTAAGGCCTAGTAATCAATTTGGAACTCATTGGTAATCTTAGATCTTACTTTGGGTCAGAGAACAACAGGGCTGTGGAGTCGGAGGTGGTGTCCAATAGGTGGAGTTGGAGTCAGATTCATGAAGACTGAAGAGTCTGAGTTGGAGTCAGATGTTTGGTGTACTGACTCTACAGCCCTGGACAACAAAACGGCTACAACACATATGCACAGTATTAGAAACCCTTAGGCCCTTCCCAACGTACAGCATACATGTACGTTACACATCAGGTACAGGATTATACTGTGGGCTCAGGAGCTGAGCCTGCACCATTCCAAGCAGATGCTGATTGTATTACACAGCAGATGTCGGCTTGTAACAGCGCTATCAGAGCCAAGCTTAACGGCAGTGAAGTCCTGATCCTGGTGCATGTCTTTTTGGGCACCCATCAGCCCTCTTGTGAGGTAACTGCAGGGTGACGATAGGTTGTCACAGCAGTCAGGAGTCTGCTAAATGCTCCCACAGCTGCCATGTTGGTACTCACGTGAAGTTCGCCCGCAGTTTGAACTTCATAGGATACGATGATTTTTAACTAAATCCCTCAAGCTATGTAATAAAATCCACTGTTTATTCTGTAGGATCAGTAAACAAGGACATATCTGTATTTAACCCTTTCACGATGGATGACATATATACGTCATTGGCCGGGTCCCTGCCTTTGATGCCGGCTGATAAGCTGAGCCTGCATCTGTACCCATACAGCTATCTCCGTGCCTCTAAAGTAAAGGGAAAAAGAAGTTATGGCTCTGGCTTAGAAGTGAAGGGATTAGAGGGTTACTATGCTTTAGGGAGGGCACGATTGCTTGTAAAATGTTAATCCGAATTTCTGTAGTATAAGGTATATTGTACAAAATCCGCAGCAGCCAAATCACACAGATAAGGAAGGCCAGAAAATTTACCTTTGCTGCTGCTTTTATTGCCATCTGCTGGTTCACAATATACAGGAATCAGTTAGGTTGCTTCTTGTATACCGTATATACTCGTGTATAAGCCGACCCCCCTACTTTTGCCCCCAAAACCTGGGAAAACCTATTGACTCGTGTATAAGCCGAGGGTGGACCCCAGCACAGGTATACAGTCCCCCCCAGTGGTATATAGCAGCCTCCCCAGTGGTAGTATACAGCAGCCACAGAGGTATATACAGCAGCCCCAGTAGTAGTATACAGCAGACTCCCCAGTGGTAGTATACAGCAGCCTCCCCAGTGGTAGTATACAGCAGTCTCCCCCAGTAGTAGTATACAGCAGTCTCCCCTGTGGTAGTATACAGCAGTCTCCTCCTGTGGTAGTATACAGCAGTCTCCCCCTGTGGTAGTGTACAGCAGCCTCCCCCTGTGGTAGTATACAGCAGCCACAGAGGTATATACAGCAGCCCCAGTAGTAGTATACAGCAGCCTCCCCAGTGGTAGTATACAGCAGCCTCCCCAGTGGTAGTATACAGCAGCCCCAGTAGTAGTATACAGCAGACTCCCCAGTGGTAGTATACAGCAGCCTCCCCAGTGGTAGTATACAGCAGTCTCCCCCTGTGGTAGTATACAGCAGTCTCCCCCTGTGGTAGTGTACAGCAGCCTCCCCCTGTGGTAGTATACAGCAGCCACAGAGGTATATACAGCAGCCTCTCCCCTGTGGTAGTATACAGCAGCCCCCCTGTGGGTATACAGCAGTGCCTCCCCATGTGGTATATACTGCAGCCCCTCCCCTGTGGTAGTATACAGCAGCCCCCCCCCCTGTGGGTATACAGCAGTGCCCCCCCCTGTGGTAGTATACAGCAGCCCCCCCCCCTCTGAGTATACAGCAGCCCCCCCGTGGTAGTATACAGCAGCCCCCCCGTAGTATATACAGCAGCCCCCACCTGTGAGAATACAGCAGCCCCCCCGTGGTAGTATACAGCAGCCCCCCCGTAGTATATACAGCAGCCCCCCCCGTGGTAGTATACAGCAGCCCCCCTGTGGGTATATAGAGCCCCCCCCCGTTGCTGCCGCACACCTGTAAAAAGAAGATCTTTCATACTTATCCTCCTGCTGTCACCGCGCGCATCCTCCTGCTGTCACCGCGCGCATCCGGGCCCCGGCGTCCATCCATATGACCGCGCACAAATAATGACGTCATTATTTGTGCGCGGTCACGTGGATGGACGCCGGGTGCAAGCAAGAAGAGCGGAGGATGCGCGCGCGGTGACAGCAGGAGGATAAGTATGAAAGATCTTCTTTTTACAGGTGTGCGGCAGCAACGGGGGGGGGGGCTCTATATACCCACAGGGGGGCTGCTGTATACTACCACGGGGGGCTGCTGTATATACTACGGGGGGGCTGCTGTATACTACCACGGGGGGGCTGCTGTATTCTCACAGGGGAGGGCTGCTGTATACTACCACGGGGGGGCTGCTGTATACTACCACGGGGGGGCTGCTGTATACTCAGAGGGGGGGGGCTGCTGTATACTACCACAGGGGGGCGGGAGAGCACTGACAGTGCTATGTAATATGCACGGCTCCCCCTGCCGCTGATGGACAGGGGGATGCAGTGCATATTACATTGCACTAATGAGCGGCCCCACGTGACCGGCCGCTCACTATACAGCCTCCCCCTGCCTCCTCCATCCCCCGGACACCGGCCCCACACAGTCAGCCGTCACTGACTCGTGTATAAGCCGAGGGGGGCACTTTTCAGCACAATTTCTGTGCTGAAAAACTCGGCTTATACACGAGTATATACGGTAATAATCTCCTGCATAAGGTACAGTAACTGCACAGATCTCCGCTGTGTTTACATGCTGCACAGTCCCCTTCCTCCTCCACATTGGAATCTTACAGTTTAGAATAAGGAATTTGAAAAGTCAACTTTAGTCCACTTCATTCTTTGTTTCTTAAAGATTAAAGTGTCTATCAATGAATAAGGCCCCCTTTATCATCAATGTTTCTGTCAGCATCTGCTGTCTAACGGTGGCACTTGCGGCAAGTCCCATGCATTCTCTAGTGTGGTATTGCCGAGATCTGGCAGTTGTGGTCGTGAAAAAAAAACGCGGTTAGCTGCGTTTTTTTAGCGGCTGCAAAAGTCTGATCGCTGCAATACCGCACTTGCCGCAAGCCCCACAGAGAATGCATGGGGCTTGCCGCAAGTGCGGCCGTCAGGTGGCAGATGCGGTTTTCTGTCAGGATCTGCTGGATCTGGACAGAAACGCTGATGTGAAAGGGGTCTTAGGCAGGAATTCTTTTTAGTTTTCCTAATTAAGTACTGTCATCTGAGTTGGTGCCAACCTGTGGAGTCACAGCTATATCATTTGAAGCAGCATTAATGTTGCGGTTCCTCCTGTTGTCGCCAGAGCTGCAGAGCTTCTGATCACAATGCCCTGTTTCCCACTGTCACTGGCCTTAGTAGAATCGAACATCTTTTTGTCCCTGCCCCTCTGCTTAGGACAAGTCAATTTAGATAGGCAAGACATTGGGGTTAGCTAAGTAAAGAAGTCCCTGTATATGAGTGGCAGTTTGTGACAGGGCTATGGAGGCTTTAGGTTGGGCCTTCATCCGCTTTGTGTTCTTAGTTTTGCAGCTTCAATAATCCGGGAAGCATACAATCTTCTCTGTGCTTCTCCTGTCATGTTCTTGAGGTATTCTCTAAGTAAAAATCCAACAGAAAAAAAAGTCTTCCTTTAGGTCTTCTAAAGTCGCTTAAACCCAGGATTAGATGGAGCTTAGCAGATGTGCTGCTACGGTACCTCAGCTCCTGGCAAATGACTCCTCCCTTTTACCTCAGGAAATGTAGCCAAAACCAGGAGTGGGTGATAAATACCAGAAGTGGTGAGTCGTTTCTATTATACTTTTCCTCTGATTGTTCCACTCCTGGTTTTGGCTACAATTACTGAGGTAAAAAACTCAGCAAATACTCAGTGTACATATGGCCTTAATAAGCAAATCACAATCATTTTGCTTAGGGAGATAATCGCTATTAAAATAAAATGGCCGCCACCCTCTTGTAGTGACAGAAACCTGTCCTTTTATGTGCATCAGCACTCATTGCTTTTTCCCACCTGTGTGGACATCAAGGGCATTCTAAAAGCCTCGGTCACTGCTATGCTGGCCCTTCTTGTGAAGCCTAGCCCTAACCCTTGGCTGTGGAGTCTGTAAGGCTACTTTCACATTACGATTTTGAAGGGAGCCGATGCTGTCCGATAAATTCGGACAGCATCGGCTCCCTTCTGATGCCTGGAATCGGATGCCAAATAGGCATCCGATTCCGGCATTAAATCGTAGCCTCCGGGCAAAAAAAAAAGTTTATTATGCTCACCTTCCCCCGAGCCCCCGCCGTCTTCCTGCAGGCTCCCGGTGTCTGCAGAGGTCTTCTTCTGCTGTACAGGACCTGCGGTGATGTCACAGTCACGTGACAGCAGGTTCCACCATGGTAACCCACGGTCACATGACTGCAGGGTGGATTTGATTTAAATCTAACTGATCTAAATCACGATTTAAATCACTAGTCAGTAAGGCTTGATTTAAATCAGTGTTTTAAATCAAAGTTTCTACCTAGACTAGTTCTTGCTACTTTAACATGCAAGTAGATGAAGATTTTTAGAATCACTTTTTATATTACTTTTTTCTCCCCAGTTTAATGGGTTAATCATTCATATTTGGACACCACTGTTCTGTTGTACTTAGGAAGGAGAAAAATAATCCTGACCTTAATAACAATTTAAATAGATTTATTCAACTGAAACAATAACATTACAGCATAAGTTATTTGCTTAAACAAACATCCATGTTTGTTAACTAATTTGGCTAAACAAAATATATATATATTATAAGAAACTTAGACTGTCAGCCCAGCCGACACATGAAAAACTTAAATGCTACTGTCCCTGCTGTCCTCTGTAGCTCACTTGTCGTCATCTTCATTATCATCTTCTTCTTTGTTCCTATTCATAATCTGGAAAAGAAAAACAAGCTTTCCTGCTTTATTGGGTCCCAACCGATTTCTCAATTTAGAATGAATGAGTCCAAAGGAAGAGAATATTCTTTCAATTCCTGCAGAAGAAGCTACTGCTGTTAAAAGTGAAATCATTACTTGAACAGTCTCTAAATCCAAGCGCTTAAGTGACTTCCACCAGAACTGGTGTGACCTTCCTTAAAATATCTTCAGCAAACATATATTTCTTGAATGGTTCTCCCTTGGCTCTGAAGTTTATTATAGTTGGCATTAAAGATGGATGATTGCTGGATACCCATGTCATAGCTAACTCCTCTTCCTCAGCACTTAGGTTTTGACCCTGATATCTGATATTGGATATTGACAATATTTGCCAAAAAATGAGCTGGAGTCAGTGCTTGTCCCATTTGTTTGTTTACTGCTTGTAATTTAATTCTGTCCAATTGTAGTTCTGTTTTTAAGTGTTCACTCAGTTCCTTCAAAATTTCAACAGCATCCGCAATAAAACAGCTATTTTTCTGTATTTTGTTTAAAACTTGAGAGATGGGTTTCAGGAAGCTCAGCATATGTTCAACATTTCTCTTAAGCCCAATGTTGAGGATTTTGGCCATGACAGTGCCATCTATTTTATCTCGATTTTCTTCACAAAGTGTCATCAGAATAGGCCAGTTTTTGATATACTGCTCAAAACAGTCTACCACAGAGTACCATCTAACATCTTGTGGGAGCGTTAGCTTGGTTCCACCCATCCTTTTCAGAGCTGCAGCAAAATGATTATTACGGAAGTATTTAGCAATTTCAACAACATTAGCCTTTATTTCTGGAACACTTAAGTCTTTGGCTAAGAGGTGCAGCAAATGAGCACTGCAACCATATGTTATTAACAGCTTTGTATTCCCTCCCTGCTCTTCTAAATCTCTTCTCATCTTGGATACGTTTGCAGCATTGTCAGTGACCAAACTGCGTACTAGACATTTGAATTTTTGTTCACATGTCGTTATAGCTTTTACTGCCACTTCTTGTAAGTATTCTGCTGTGTGTGCATTTCCTGACGTATCAGTTGTTTGTGCAAGGAAGACTTTACCTTCTTCTGTTGTTATACAAGCACATACAATAGGATCATTGTGGACTCCACCCATCAATACTTAGATTAACAATTTTACCCTCCAGAGCTGTTGCACATTGCTCCATTTCTCTGTCATACACTTGATCCAGCAGTTTCCTTGGAACATCAGCTCTGCTGGGTGGACTGTATCCTGGTCTCAGTGACTGAACCATATTAATGAAATGTGGGTTCTCAGTCAGACGGAAAGAAGAGTTCGTTGCATAAATAAACTGGGCAATTTTTTCATCAATCAGCTCTTTTTCTAATCTGCTAGTTCTTATCACAAACCTATCTATGGTGGTTCCAGAAGGTAAAGGTTTTTTCTTCCTTTTGGGTGATGGTGATGGGTGTCTGATGATGATGCTGCTGCTAATGAAGCGCTATCCTGGATGGATAACTCTGAAACTGTAGAACAGGATGATGGTGATCTTGGAGGTGGATAGTTTCCAGAATCCATGAATTCCCCTAAACAAAAAAAGTCAATGCTGTTATTTTATTGTTTATTATACAATTTCTGCTTATTGTACACAACACATCACTGCCCCTGCCCCAAAAGGAATATTTGTTTTTCTTCATAACTGTACCAAATGACAGTAACATGCAGTAATAATAAGAAATATAATTTTTCTCACACATGACAGTTCAGTCTTTAGAAATAGGATTCAATAAAAATGTTTACCAACCTGAAGATCCTGCCTGTTCAGAAGTGTTTCTTTGGTCATCTTCATCACCGCACTTCTCATGATGTTGCCTCATTCGCGCCAGCAGGCCTTGCATCTCTTTGTTGCATCGTTTGCATTTTGCACGCATGCCTGCCTTACCGATAGGCGAAGGAGCTTCATTAAAATATTCCCAAACTGGGTCTCTTTTACGGCCTGCTGCCATTATAAGGAAAGAATGTAATAAACCTCAGATCGCACACACAAACAGATCCAGACTTGTCTGTCTGTGGCTATGCTGCAGTATTGTGCTCAAAGTTTCACTTTCATTTTCTTGTCTGCTTGCCCTTCCTCCTCCTCACACTTAGATTCACATTCTTCTTGTGTTGTGCAGATCTATTCCACTCCAAACAATCAGAAACATATTGTCTAACTTCTTGGACTTGGCACTGAAGGGGTTGATTCTGTATTTATAGGTTTGTAGAACAATAGGATTAAGGTCTTTTTCTCAACTCTGTTCATATTGTAACATTTTTGCCGTGAAGAAGAGGCTGGGACCTCTGCGGAGTCAAATTCAGTTTTGAGAACTGCGTATGTAAAGCGAGCGTCTGTGATAATATAGGAGGGAAACTGCCCACTAATCCTACAGAAACCTCTGGAAGAGCATGGCATTGTGAATGTTACACATATATAGCCTTTATTCTACTGAGTTAAACAACTCAGCTTTATCTCATGATGGAAGAACCTTTTGGATGGTAAAATATTTTCCTCAAAAAGCAGTTTATTGAAAAAAATCAGATTTAAATAAAAAAAATCAGATTTAAATAAAAAAAAAATCAGATTTTTAAAAAAAAAAACATTGATTTTTATCCACCCTGCATGACTGTGATATCACCGCAGGTCCTATACAGCAGAAGAAAACCTCTGCAGACACCGGGAGCCTGCAGGAAGATGGCGGGAGACGGCGGGGGCTCGGGTTGAGGTGAGCATAAACTTTTTTTTTTTTTTTTTTTTTTTAACCCTTGTGCTCCCAGTTTGGAGCATGTTTACTGTACTGAGCATGCTCAGTACAGTAAAATCGGGTCCGAGGAGACATCAGATGTTTCCTCGGACCCTTCTCCATAGGGCCCCATGTTAAATTGATCGGGTGGGATCGGATGTGCACTAAATGCCATCCGATTTGGTCCGATCCGATTTTGTCCGATTTTATTTTCGGTGCAAAAATAGGAGCAGGCTCCGATTTTTGCACAAAAAAAAAAAATCGGACAGAATCGGATCGGACCAAATCGGATGGCATTTAGTGCACATCCGATTCGGTCCGATGCCCATAGGGCTGCATAGGGCCCAAAATCGGTCCGATGCTGTCCGGACAAAAAATTGAAAAAATTAGGCAGCACTCCATCCAGTTCAAGAAAATATTGTGGGTTTAAATCCAGCACCAAGCGATGCAATGTTTCGACCTCACAACAGAACATGCTTGACAAACACCGTGTTGTACGGTTTAAAACGTTGCACCACTTGGTGCTGGACTAAAACCCCCAATTTTTCTTTGAACTGGAGTGCTGCCTGATTTTTTTCCATTTATATATGCATGTATGTTTGGAATTGCCCTGAGGCTGTGCGCGCACGTTGAGGATTTGGTTGCGGAAATATTTTGCAGTAAAATGCATCAAAACTGTTTTTGGTGCATTTTTTTTTCTATGTGTTTTTCATGCATTTGGGTTGGAAATACGCCAAACAAATGCACCAAGAATTGACATGCTGCAGATTTATTTCTGTACCAGATGTGCAAAGGGTAAGAAAGGCAACAAGTGCACAAGACTTCAGAATTCCAATTGACTTTGCTGGCATAAGGCCACATGCACACGATGTGGATTTGCAATGTTTTGGATGCAGCCTCTTACCTCTGCGTTGTATAGAACCAGCATAGTGGATGGGGTTACTAGAAACTCCGTGCCCACTGTGCTTCTCCCCTCCACAGTGCTATCTCACCTGTGGTTCAGGTTGCCGCGCTTCCACATGTGAGAAAAATGCATCCAAAACTCACTGTGCACAGGGCCGAACTGTGCTGATGACCAGGTCATTTTTTACTGTACAATAGTCTTTATTATTTTTTTTGCTAGTTTGTTTTCAACCCCATTTTGGAGAGTTTTTATTTTTTGTGCTCCCTATTTTTTAGGACATTACGGTAAAATTAATGGAGATCTTGAAACATACAGCTTGTACTTGTGGGAAAGAAAAACAAGCCATCACATAGCTATATTGATATAAAAATAGAGACTTGTGAAAAGGGATACAAGTTTTTTTTCATTTTTACATTTAACATAAAATAACTTTGTCCAGAAGGGGTTAAAGTTCCTACAGGTTTAGCATGAACTAAATACTGCAGGTTTAGCATGAACTATGTTCATGATTGATTTTTTTCAAATATGCAAAATCTTTTGTATGATTGGATTTTATACTTTTAATTATGGAAAGGGAAGGGCGAGCAAGAAAGGGAAGGGCGAGCAAGAAAGGGAAGGCTGAGCAAGAAAGGGAAGGCTGAGCAAGAGAAAAGTAGGTAGGTAAGCAAAAAATAGATAAGAGATGACAATGACTAATGTTTTCTGAAATTAACATAATTACGATACATTTTTCTGCAAATTTTTATTTTTTGTCTTAATTTGACTTTAGGGTTTTTTTCTGTTAGTGATTACTGCAGGAGTAATTAATATTTTTGTTAATCCTCTTCATGCAGCAAAAAATCTGTTTTCTGTTTATGTCCTGTGCTCTCGACCCTTCTTTGTTCAGCTGTCTGTTTCCTTTCTTATCTGTTCTTTTTTTTTTTTCATTATTACTTTGAATATATTGACCGGTTTTGTGCTATACATACGTTAGATTGCATAAATTTATGATTTTTATTTTTTAAATGTTTTACTTTGTTTTAAATGAAAACATCTGCACTGGAATCCAGACATTGCAGAAGCCTCCCTAATGACTGCGTAACTGAAAAGCAAATCTCCAACTCGTCTCTTAATTCCCAGATATTGTCATTAGGCTTCTGCTAATTAATGATAGTTACATTTCAGAAATAATTGTTAGATTTTGGGCAAAAACATTAAAGGTGTTAGAAGGATCAGATCAGAATATGCGGATCATTTTGTCTCGTAGAGATCAGCTGCTCTCAAAAAAAAGCGTTCAGTTCTCCCACAGCGCCACCACAGGGAGAACTATGTATTGCATGGTTCTTTTTACATGCCATCCTCCAATGAGAGCTCCCCTCTAGTAATGCAATATTTCATGGGAAATTTGAAAATAACTATATTTTTAAATCTAGATAATGTATTTTCTGAACAGACATTTAGAAAAACTATACAATTTTTTCATTTTTTCTTTCTCTTTTTCTCTCACCTTTTTTTTGTTTTTTTTTGTTTTTCTTCTCCTTTCTTTCTTTCTTTCTTTCTTTCTTTCTTTTTCTTACCCCCTCTTTATTTCCCCCTCTTTCTTACCCCCTCTTTCTTACCCCCTCTTTCTTACCCCCCTCCCCCTCTCTTTCCATTTCTATTCACTCTTATCCTCTCTTGGAATTATCTGGGGATTTTTTGAAAAGCAGGAAATGGCTCCAGATAAAATTCTACTTTTGGCAATCCTCAGCCTCTTGGGTGGTCTTCTCCGGTTACCCTCATAATGCAGCTATACCATCACGTTCATTATTCAGCCAATCAGAGGCCTTCCAAGAAATGCCAATATGTATGACGCACACTGAGACAAGTGATTAGCTACAGTGGTCATATAAATGATGGACGTGTCACCATTGCTGCAACGCCAATAAGAACCACCAGAGAAATTACACTACTGTAGCTGGAAAAGATTTGCTTATCTCTGTTGCATAGAATTATCACTTAGGACATTATCTACATGTACTTCATGAGCTTTGGAAGTAGGGTCAAATATATGAAGATTTAAAGGGAACCTGTCACCTCCTAAAAGCTACCTAACCTATCAATACATGTCCCTGCACCTTCCTATTACCATTATAACTATCTCTCTCTGTGCTAAATGCTTGCTTTCAGTGTTGTAAAAAACATTTTTATACTTGCTCATTAAGATGATAATGAAGTGGGGGTTATATGCAATAGTCCCCCTGGGCGTGTTGGTTTGCAGCCTCCATGATCTTTTATCACGCCCCCGATGGGCGTGATATTGTAATAAGATTCATCTCTGGCCCAGCCTCTCTGTGCTGCTTTTGCTATGCTGCCTTTGCCCTCCTCTCTGTCACTCAGAGCATGCAAATCATTTGTCCTGATGTCAGCTCCAGATTCCTGCCCTGACAAAGCATAAACAGCACAGCTGAGGCAACACAAGAGAGGCAGAGGGAATGGCCACAGTCAATCAAGCTCACTCCAGCCACAGTGACTGCCTCCATAGCTTCTAACTGTAAGTTTTACAAAGGCTATATCTCGGGGTACACAGCACACAGATACATGTGGGACCCCTTCCCTGAATGCAGCAGACATGCTGCATTCAGTGCTGCATTTAGATTGCCATGCAGCAGGGGGAAGTGACAGGTCCTCTTTAATTTTTGACGTTACATTTGAACATTCAAAATGTGTCCTTTATTTAGCATAAAGTTAAGATTACTTGTAAACAAATTTATGTTCAATAACAAGTAGATAAACAAAGACTGATTTTTTTTTGTTAGATGGCTTTTAACAAAGACCTAAAATTGCATACTTTAAAAAAATAATTTTTTATTAGATTCTTTTACTTGTTTTTTAAGCTGTAACAAAAAACGCTTTAAAATTACTTTTTATATATACACAGTTTGTATTTTGTACCGAAGAAAATTTTAAGGTTTCTATTCTATATATTCTAAATTTGTGATGTATGTACTTACCCATTAAATCGATTGTCTGGTCTAAAAAAAATTCTGTTGTCACTCTGCATGACTGCAGACTTGCCAATCCTTCCAGGGCACACACTGTGCGCTGTGAAAATTTGCCGGATTCTAAGCTGGGAACGGATCGCAATTATGCAACATACATGTTCCCGATCAGAACCTGACTAGTGGGCATAGCCTCGCTAAATACAAGTACATGTTGCAAGGCCATGCCCACAAAAAGGCAGTGCCTAACAGTCAGACATACCCGTTCCTCAGACTTTTATTGAGCAAGGCCGCCCCCACTGTTTGGGCTCAGGCCAGGAACATGTCTATCATATAATCATGGTCTGTTTCTGGCTGAGGAACTGGTGCATCCTTGCAGTGCATAGTGGGTGAGCTGAGAGAACTGAGATTTCTGCAGTCACATAGTGACTGCAGAATTCTCATTTTAGACCGGACAACCCCTTTAAGGCTCCTAGTTGGCATCCCAAAAAGACCTTGTGGATGCTAAGTGATAAAACTTTGTTGCCCCAATCTACCCTCCTGACATGGAGTGGTAAGATGAGCTTGATGATGCCAAGTCTAGTGGCACTATACCACTCTGTCCTCCTAATGTAGGTGCAAGTTGGACATGCCGGTATGGGGGTTGATAAACCACCAATTACTACTATCTACTCTCCTGGTATGGAGTGGTAAAATATACTTGATTTTGCCAAGGTGGACGGCACTATACCAGTCTCCCTTCCTGATGGAGATGCGAGTTGGACTTGCCAGTATGGGTGCTGATAAATTTATCGGTTGCCCCAATCTACTCTCCTGGTATGGAGTGTTAAGATGAACTTGATTGTGCCAGGTCAGGTGACACTATACCTGTCTGCCATCCTAATCGAGGGACGAGCTGATCTCGCCAGCGTGGAGCTTATAAACCATCAATATATATCCTCCTTATTGGAGTTGCATGACAGACATTATTACATAGGATCTGATGAAAATATTTCAAGAACAGTGTATCCTCCTGGTTGACGTTGGAAAAATGACTCATTTGAAATTATGTCAGTGGAACCATTATACCCAACAAATATTTTGGGATTGAAATCCTAACACCAAGTAGATTGAAAGTAGTGGCGAGTTTGTTAAATATCCAGTTAATGCTCTTTTGGAGTGATAAAATGGCAACACTGCAATAAACCACTAAAGCAGGGAATCAATAAGTGATCTCCTGTGGTGATTTAGGGGTATTTTTTCAAGTCAAAACGAATGCGTTCGCACTGAGTTAAGACCATTCTGCTTATTACTCAATAGCAGGATGGTAAATCCAGGAGGTACCTGGTTGAGGGGACAGAGTTCTTAATTCCTTGGGTTAAGACACTCCACTTTGACCAGTATCACATGAAGTCTATATCTCTTTCTGACTGAGTAGCTTCCTCATGGAAGTACTTTGCTCAAAAACTAGTCTGTTTTGCATTTAGCTGTTTCGAACCTAAATAAATGTCTTATGGCGACTTAACATTATGTTCTAAGGGACACAACAGCAAAAAAATGTTTAAAATTAGGATATATTAAAGTACTAAATATTTCTTCTGGTTTCTGGAACCCCTTGGTCATTCTGCCATGCTCAAATCTACACTTGATCGGTGATCATTGACGATGGTAAGGGTTCTTACGGTTGCAAATGTATGTACAGCGGTATGGAATTAATAGCGCTACATAAATTAATATTATTTAAAAAATTATTAGAATCTGAGAGCAAGCTTTCGAGACACTATGGCCTCTTCATCAGGCTTATTGATACAACTTCTGATGAAGAGGCCACAGAGTCTCGAAAGCTTGCTTTGCTTTTTCTTACCATCTTTTCAGTTCACCATTAAAAGGTATCAATCCCCGAGGAATCTTAGATTGTAATATTTTTCTATCTACTGGCTAACACGCTGCAAACATTTTTTACCTTATCTAAAAATTATTATTATTATTATATCCTCGTCTTAGGAAGGGCGTTCAATGGAAAATGTGAAAAATATCAGGTTTGATGTTTACGTAATATTTTCAAGAGAACCTATTATGTTCGTTTTTTATCTTTAACCCATTCACCACCCAGCTTGATTTGACCTTACTGACCGCAATTCTCCCATCGGTAAGACCACATATAGGGAATGGGGGCACATAAACAGAATAGGGGCATATAAACAGGATGGGGAACATATATACCAGGATGAGCAATATATATGCTATGATGGGGACGTATATACCAGGATGAGGAACATGCATACCATGATGAGCGATATATATACCAGGATGGGGACATGTATGCCAGAATGAGGGACACATATGCCAGAATGGGGGGGACATATACCAGAATAAGGGGGACATATATACCGGGATACGAGGATGGGGGGGGGTTTATGTACCAGGATGAGGGACATATATACTGATTATAAGACGAACCCCATTTAACATTAAACATTTTTTTCCCTCTTTTCCTTCACCAAATTTGGGGTTGCATCTTATAATCGGGTGCCTCTTATAAAGCGAAAAATTTGGTATGTCACGCAAGATAGTGAATAAATAACATTTCCCACATGTCTACTTTACATCAGCACAATTTTGGAAACAAATTTTTTTTGTTAAACTTTGAACCCTTCTAATTTCCTATCGGGAATGTGTTCATTTTTCCTGCAAAAGTTACAAAACCATTTCTTTAGTGACCATATTACAGTTGAAGTGACTTTAAGGGGCCTACATGACAGAAAATACCCAAACGTGACACCATTCTAAAAACTACACCCCTCAAGCTGCTCAAAACCACATTCTAGATTAACCCATAAGGTGCCTCACAGGATCTAAAGCAATGTGGAAGGAAAAAGTGAACATTTTTAATTTTTCCAACACATATGTTATTTTAGCCTCAATTATTGCATTTTCACAAAGGTAAATGCACAAAAAGGACCCTAAAATTTGTTGTGCAACTTCTGCAGACTACGCCGATACCCCATATGTGGTCAAAAAACACTGGGCGCATGGCAGGGCTTGGAAGGGAAGGAGCGCAATTTGAATTTTTGAATGGAAAATTAGCTGCAAGCATTAGCAGTGTTTGGAAATCCCATGATGTGCCTAGACAGTGGAAACCCCTCACAAGTGACCCCATTTTGGAAATTAGACCCCCCCAAGGAACTTGCCTAGATACATAGTGAGCAATTTGAACCCCCAGGTGCTTCACAAATTAATCTGTAAAAATGGAAGACAAAAAGTTTTTGTAAAATGTGCTTTATACATTAAGCCGTAAAAATGAAAAAGTACTTTATTTTTTCCCGCAAAAATGTTAATTTAGCCTCAATTTTTTCTTTTTTACATGAACAACAGGATAAAATGGATCCTAAAATCTGTTGGGTAATTTCTCCTGAATACACCTATACCAGATATGTGGCGGAAAACCACTGTTTGGGCACACGGCAGGGCAGAGAAAGGAAGGAGCGACATTTGATGTTTCCAGTGGAAAATTGGCTGCAATTGTTAGGGGACACCATGTCGTGTATGAAGAGCCCCTGTGTGACTAAACAGTGGAGCTCCCCCACAAGTGACCCATTTTTGAAATTAGACCCCCCGGGGAACTTATCCAGATGCATAGTGTGAGCATTTTGAACCCCCGGGTGCTTCACACATTGATCCGTGAAAATAAAATAGTCCTTTTTTCCACAAAAATGTTTTAGCCTCCATTTTTTCATTTTCACATGGGCAACAAGGTAAAATGCATCCTAAAATTTGTTGAACAATTTCTCCTGATTACACGAATACTTCATATGTGACAGAAAACCAATGTTTGAGTGCGCAGCAGGGCTCTGAAGAGAGGAGTGACATTTTGGAACATAGATAGACATGTTTTGTTTGGATTGCCCCTGATGTGCCTAAACAGTGGAAACTCCCCACAAGTGACATTTTCAATTCATTGCTATGGGGAGCCCTGCTGACTTAGCGAGTGACTTCACCACTCCCCTGTGGCAGTCTGACTGCTGCTGGTGACATCACTGAACTGAGTCCATGCAGTCGGTATGATTTCAGACTCTGCAGGCAGATGACGCTTGTTCTCTTCCTGCAGACTCTGGATGAAGGATCGTTGAGGGTTATGTGGGAGTAATAAAGATTAGTTGAGATATGTTTGGTTATATATACTAGATTAATGGTAGGGTGTTGATCAAGGGAACTAGTCTGCTGTTTGTGGAGTCAGGAAGGCATTTTTTTCCCCAATGTGGAGCTTAATGTTGCCACATGGGGTTTTTTTTTGCCTTCCTTTGGATCACCATGTTAGGCTATGGGTTGAACTAAATGGACTTAGTTTTTAAGGTTGAAGGAAGAGTATGTTACTATGAAAGGCACTATCTGTGCAGACAGAGCATTATATAGAGGTTGTAGAATGGCATATTCTCCATTGAGATAATGGATATTTCAGGTAAGGCCTTGTATGTTTCATCAAGACAATACCAAACCACATACTGCACCAACAGAACAAATTTTGGGTGATGAATTGGCCGCCTGCAGTCCAGACTTTTCCCCAATAGGAAACATTTGGTGCATAATGAAAGAAAAAATCCAGACTGGACTAGTGAAATTAATACATCTGAGAAAGATTGGAATAACATTTTTCTTTCAAAATAGCAGCAATTGTCTCCTCAGTTGGAAAAATAAGAGGGGACAAAATGGAAGACACGGCCATGCCCCAACTTCTATTAGATGTGTTACTGCGATCCAGTTTTTAAATAAGAACTTGTTCAAATGAAATGGAAAAATGTCCAGCGTCCACCTTCTGATCTGTGATCTATGTTTTGTAGTGAATAAAATATGCCTTTAATAGACTTCTAAATCACTGTATTCTTGTTTTCGTTACATTTTACAGTGTCACAACTTTTTGGGAGTTGGGTTTGAGTTTTAAATGGCTGAATTGATCAGATTGATTGGGAATGGTCAAGAATGCATGTGGTCCTAGTCTTTGTTTTTTTCCTTATTTCTTAGAAAATTAAATATAAATGTGCCAATGTAGAACATAATTACTGTTCTCTGATAAATCAAGGGTTTTTACAGCTTGCAAAATGGACACTACCTATTTGTATGTGGGCACATTCAGCAATCATTGAAAATTTTAAACGATATAATAATTTTTATTTAATAAATCAGTAGTACTCATAAAAATAAGAAACTTTGTAATAAATCTTATCAACAAATCTGCTTCTTTCTCGGCCAGAATTGATCAGTCATTATCAATATTCTCAATTCTGGGGTATAATCTGTAAGGCTAGTTTCACACCATTGTGTGATCAGGTCCAGGGCTGTCCGATGCAAACCTGACTGGTCACGGATCAGATTTTGATACAATGTAGCTCTATGGTGCCAGATAGGGCCGGATGGCAGTGATTTACCATGCGGTTTTGTCCCTGTCCTGCAACATCAGGCTTGCATTGTTTTTTGCTCCGACACAAAATCGGAGCTTGCCAGTCCGTGGCGAAAAATTAAACCAAACCACTCCTGCCGGTATCTCCCATATCTGGTGCACCCTAACATTGGGTCTATGGGGCACGGACCCGACAGAGAATCTGTCAAGTTCCCGGACGTGGTGCTGAAGCTCAGCGCGGCACACTGAACTTCAGCACCTGGAGCGTCCCCTGCTGAGATTCAGGACCGTGGCCAGCTCCCAGCTAGCCGCGATTCTGTCATTTCAGCAGGGACAGCTCCTCTGCTGCGCTCTGCGAATCCGGCTGCAAACAGGACCGGAGGGCATATTAACCTCCAGTTCTTTTGTCGGGAGCGTCAGGCTGTGTCCTGGTTCTCCTGCAAAGCACCGGACACAGCTGACAGCTGAAAAACCGTGGTGTGAAACTGGCCTAACAGCTGCCATCTCCTATCTCAGTAATGGGAAAGTCTTCACTGAATTGAGAATGTTGATAATGATTGATCTAATCTGGCCGAGGAAATTGCAGATTTGTGTAATAAGATTTTTACAAAGTTGTTTTTTTTCATGTTACTACTGATTGATGAAATAAAAACTCAAAACAGTTATGATATTAAAGAAGATAAGTAACAAGGGTTATTGTTTCCACTACCTATAAAAACTTCAGACTGTCAGTCTGTGGACATTTTAGAGCGATTATTCTATCTGTACATATAACCGCTCCAGGTCCGCTCATGTTCTCGTCCTGCTGCCCCTACATTCTGGGTCATAAGATGTCAGACCCCTTCCTGATCACGGATTGATATCTTATACTAAGCATAGGTCACCATTTACATTCTCGGAAAAGCCCTTGAAGTTCATAAATGTGTCTTTTGATTGGTTGTTTTATTTTAAGCTGTGAAACATCCGATGAACTAATTTTGAATTGTTTTTGTTTATATTTTTTAGGTCTGTGAAGAATACTTGATTCAAGCTAAAACATCCCGATTATACGTTTTTGGAGTATGAAATCGGAATTTTCTTGAACTTCATTGAATCCATTAAATCTAAGAAGTTGAAGTTTTGACACACTACGTGTCATTGAAACCTGTTTAATACGCCAATGGATTCCTCCTTTAGTGTAGCATCTTTCTCCATAAACCAATCCTCACAAAACAATAAGTATGTAACACAAAGAGCATTTTTTTGCCAGCAAGCAATAAATGGAACAGACTCCATAATGAATAATTTGATCCAGAATCAAATAGAGAAGTATAATTGCGAAAAATGCAGATTTTCAACAAAGGACCCAAACAAGTACAGAAACCATGTGTCTCTTCACAATGACATTAAGTATGCATGCTCACATTGTGAATTTTCGTCTTACACTAAAACGGAATTTCAAAGGCACTTGGTGTCGCATACAGGGAAATTTCCTTATACTTGTGGGTACTGCGGATATGGAGCCATCAGAAATGATTACATTGTCAAACACATCAGGAGAATTCATGGTGATGGCAAGATCCAATGTTCTGTGAGCACTGTTGAAAACGAGTCCATGAAGGCATCGGTTAACATAATGCAGACACAAGTAATCCCTCCTTCAAATGGAGATGTCATAGACCTAACAACAGAGGTGGACAATCTTGGCTCGAGTAGCAATGCTTTCTCTCCTAATAAAAATAACGTTCCAGATCAGGTGGAAGTCGAGGTAATCTCACCGGTAGACCAACAACTATATCCATGGACACCATTAACTGTGTCTGCACCAACGTCTTTCAAGGTGCCCCCCAATTGTCTTGCTGAGGTCATGGAAGTGAAGTCTATCAACAATACATGTCACTTGGTTTTAAAGTGTTTACATTTGGTTAACCCAAGTGTTGCTATTCAACCCATTCATAGTGAACATAACTATGACCAAAAACCAATCATCCTATCTAAGGATATAATTGAAAAGCCATTTAGACCTTTGTCCAAGAGTGTACAGTATTACATGAAGAGTCTCGAGAAAATATATTGCACCCACCAAAAACTGTTTGTGAAACTGAAGAAAGTGTTCAACCTATTGAAACATGTCCAATCGATAATACCAATGGAAATGCTGTTGAAGATTTTCCTAATGAAATATGTGATGACCTTGAGGAGTTTTCTGGAGGACCAATAATTTCATCTGTGTTTTCTCTAAGTTCTGACTCTCAAAACACCATCGAAGGGATAAACTGGGACAGTCCAAACACAACTCCATTGAATGTTGATGCAGATTCCACACACTCCTCTTTGACGACCACTTCAAGTCAGGAATCGCCTGCTGTATGTAGCTCTGAATCCATCTG
Source organism: Allobates femoralis (assembly GCA_033576535.1). NCBI lineage: Eukaryota > Metazoa > Chordata > Amphibia > Anura > Aromobatidae > Allobates > Allobates femoralis. The sequence goes on along the minus strand of JARQOC010000003.1, from coordinate 72,407,707 downwards.
TCACATGGACATTGACAAATCTCAGGATCTTCTTGAAAATGCTGCTTCCAAAAGTGAAAAAGAACCATCTGAAGTTCCAATGGAGAATCTTATACAAGACATCGATGCTGAAATACAGTTGTCTGTGAAGTCAATGTCGACAGATGTCAAGGACCCTGAAAGTCATCCAAGTACTCTTCAGGAAGGCATGGAAGGAGGACGTAGAGCCACCCGTCTTAGCAAGATGGAAATAAATAACTTTACCAAACCCCAGGCATTAGTTTTATCTAGTGACAAAAGAATAATCATGCAGCCACTTTCCTGCACAATGCAAGGTGATAAAGTGACTGTGAATGAAGTTACAAAAAAATTGCAGGTTTTGGTTAAAATGAGAAAAGAGAGTGCCAAGGTTAAAAGACTTGTGGCTCCAGCTATGAAAAGTGGTTTACAGCCAAATCTGAGAACTTTAAGGCTGCACCCTGTCAAGGTGGATCAGGCAAATCACATACCAAGCTACAATCAACCCGTCGTTGTATTAAACCATCCCGATGTGGAGACAATTGAAATATCTTATATTATGAAAGGAATACGGATGTTTAGGGGCAAAATCACAAAAATATGTTTATCAAAGCAAATGTTCAAGAAGTGTTCATGATGACATTTGGTCTGTCTACATACATATTATATGTTGGTTACACGGTTTTTTTTTTTGTCTTTTAGAAAAATTAAAGTAATGGTTTCTTCATTTATTTTGTGTTTTTTATTTTTTTTCCTTGTCATCAAACTAAAATGGTTAAATATGTACATTTTGTCTATGCCTCTTTAAAGGGAACCTGTCACCTCCAAAAAGCCACCTAACCTATCAACACATGTCCCTGCACCTTCCTATTACCATTCTAACTATCCCTCTCTCTGCTAAATGCTTGGTTTCAATTTACTAAAAAAAAAATGTATACTTCCTTATTAGGATGGTAATGAAGCGGGGGCTATATGCAATAGCCCCCTGGGCGTGTTGGTTTGTTGCCTGAATGATCTTTTATCACGCCCCCATGGGCGTGATCTTGAAGTTAAATTTCGTGCTCCCAGCCTGACTGCCCCTGCTCTGCAGCCTACCTGTGGTAATGACGCTGTATGCGTCATTTCCGGAACCACGGGCCCCTTATCAACCCGATATTTACCTTAACAGCACATAGTGCTGCTAAGCGGGGCTCCATAGAACCCTGCATAGCAGCGCACACTGCTGCTGCGGTAATTATCGGGTTGCTATGGCCCCTTAGCAACCCGATGTTTACTGTAGCAGGAGTGTGCACTGCTATGCGGGGTTCTATGGAGCCCTGCTTAGCAGTGCTGCTAAGGTAAATATCGGGTTGCTAAGGAATCCGCGGTTCCGGAAATTACGCGTTCAGCGTCATTACCACAGGAAGGCTGCAGAGCAGAGGGAGCCAGGCTGGGAGCACGAAATTTAATTTCAAGATCACGCCCATGGGGGCATGATAAAGGATCATTCAGGCTGCAAACCAACATGCCCAGGGAGACTATTGCATATAGCCCCCGCTTCATTATCATCCTAATTAGTAAGTATAAAAACGTTTTTTATCAGATTGAAACCATGCATTTAGCAGAGAGAGGATAGTTATAATGGTAATAGGAAGGTGCAGGGACATGTGTTGATAGGTGGCTTTTCAGAGGTGACAGGTTCCCTTTAATATCTGCATAGTGATTGGATGTTCAGTTGTCAGTAGAGGCTACAATTCATCACCGCCTTTTGAGCATTACCACTGTGTAGGTACAAAACAAGGGTTTACAGTGTTAAGACTTTCCCATATACCAAAAAAATTTCTATATTGCTAGGATGTTCTAACATTTTTGTATATCTCCCTGCAGAGTATAATAGAGAGTGACTGTATGTGCAGCCACTTCCCTTCTGCAGGTGACATGGGAACATCTTTCTCAGGATTTTATTGCATTAAATATTTTGGTGGAGAAAAAAAATTCTCTAAACCTAAAAATGTGTTATGACTTTAAGCAGGGAGTTGCTGTGTAGCCTGGTACTTACTATATACCGGCAATCAAAATTAGAGAACAGCACACAATTTCCTAAATGTTAAGGTCATTGTGTTGTCCTATGTGAAAATATCCTAACATGTTTAAATTAGCAGTATTTTAAGCTTATTTCATAAATTGAATATATTCTAAAGCACAGAATAAAAATGTATATGAGATAAATGAAAAAGACACTGATCAAAATTAGAGAACACTTTCAGATACCTATAAATTACTGGTTTTAATCTGGCACCTGGTGCTAATTTTCATAATTCTCAGACAAACCCTATTTAACTGGCAGCCTAACTTTCCAGTTTGCGCTCACTTTGCAAAAATAGAGTGCCGGTCCAAAGTGACTTAAACCTTCCTGCCGCAGATTATCCAGATGAAGGCCAAAGGGGGGCAGTCTAACAGCCGGGAGCAACAAAAGATGGTCGTTCTAAATCTGTGATTTTCTGGAATATTGCATCTTTATATCACAAACTCAAGTCCCTCAAGAAGGCTGGTCACGCTTGAAAGACATATGCAAGAGAACAGGATGATGTGGAGAATCTCCATAGGTAATCATTTCAATATTGCAGCTGGAATAGCTCGCTTTGAGAATGTTTTGTGCTGCAGGGGTTGGACCTCTCATGCAGCTACATGGCAGAGTGAATGCAATATCATATCCTTTTTCAACATCACGTGATTCCTTGCGTTCAGCACTCAAAGCCAGCAATTTTCTTGCAGGACAATACCCCCTGTCACATAGCAAACTGCGTAAAGCTTGAAATAGAAAACATTGAAACAATGAAATAGCTGCCCAGAGTTCTGATCTAAACCCAGTAGAAAACTACTGGAAAACCCTTGTGACAAAGATATGACCAAGAAACCCACAACAGTCACAGAACTGTGGAAGAGACTGGAAGAAGAGTGGAGCAAAATAACCGCAGTGTGAGAGACTAGTGATGACCTGTGGCCGCAGATGTGCTAAAGTCATTTAAAGCAAAAGCCTGTACACTCCCTACTGATTGGTGACACTTGTAACCTTCACAACATTTAGTTTTAATTTTCCTTTGTGCTACTTTCATTGCTGTTCTCTAATTATGATCATCACGTTTTGTGTAAAATAAAGGTGTTTAAGTTGATAAACTTTGGTTATTATGAAAAACACTATTCTAGTGGCATGGGGCACCCCGTACACAAGCCTTCGGTCTGAAAAAATCAAGTGATCATAAATTGTTCTCTAATTTTTATTGCCGTGTATGTGTCCATTAATAGGCAAAGAATCAGTTACATGTACGCAAAAAATGTGAGTTTATGCTCACACAATATATATTTCAGGCAAAAAAAATGTTAAAAGGGCTTTCCCAAAATCTCTAGTTATAACTTGCTGAAGCAGGGGCACAGACCACTGAAACCCCCCCAACGATCATAAGAATGGAGTTCTGCAGAGCCCTGTTTTGATTAAAATGGAAAGGCACCTTGTTGTCCTTCATTTATTGTCAATGGGATGTCTGGAAATAACTGAGCACTGTAATTATTTTCTCTGGCTGTCTCACTGCCTATAAATTGAACTAAGGCATATCATGGTTGCCTCTGTTCCAATCAAGACAGCTCTACAAAGACTTATTTTTGGGATTGTTGGTAGTCTAAGTGTTCGAAATCCCAGCAAGTTATATGTTGTCCTAAGGATAAGGAGTAACTTGTAACTTCGGGAAAACTCTTTTACAATGTTTAAATCATTTAGCAAAATGGTGGCCTCACTTGGTGCATTGTGTCCCTTCAAAAGCCAGAAGCATAATACTGGGTTAATGTCTTAACCAATTTCACCCTTTTATTTAGATCACGCATAGCTTTGCATCTATTGGCTGAAGCTTCAGAACAATGTGATGCCAGGCCCCCTTTATCTTTTGCAGTATAAGTCAATAGCTGCTTAGTATTGACTGTCACAAGCCTTAAGGAGCTAATTTTGCCATCTGCATCTGGGTTACATGTGACCCCAAATAAAGGTCATCCTGATTTGTTATATGGACATATTGAGTTAATATTTTTAGAACGTATTAAATGGGTTTCCAGGTTTAAATTAAAGGTATGCCCGGGATTTTAAAAAAAATGTGGCTAAGCACTAATGGGCAGGTATTGGCTACCGCCAGCAAGAAAATGGCTTCATCAACAGAGCGCGGAGGCTTCTTTTCTACTCCACTCTGCTCTGTAGAAGAGGTGGGGCAGATGACCTCATCATGATTGACAGACGGCACCACTCTACCTAACATAAGGAGCTGGCTATCAATAAGCATGACGTTGGATGTGACGTCTGTCAACAGAGCAGAGAAGCCGCCGCTCTGTTAATGCGATATTGGCAGGAGCAGTCTTGGACTGCTCTATGACAGTAAAGAACATCGTTGTGCACAACAAGCAGGTTGGTGGCAACTATGCCTGTTAGGGCCCTTTCACATCAGCGTTTTTCGTAAATCGCGGCAGATGCGGTGAAAAAACCGCATCTGCCGCGTTTGCCGCATAACCGTTCCACTTGCGGCACGGTTGCGGTTTTTTCCATAGGAAGTATAGGGGGACTTGCGGCAGATGCGGCAAGTGCGGTATTGCACTTGCGGCAGGTGCGGCAGAGAAAAAAACCGCGGCTGACCGCGGTTTTTTTCGCTGCCGCACCTGCCGCAAGTGCAATACCGCACTTGCCGCATCTGCCGCAAGTCCCCCTATACTTCCTATGGAAAAAACCGCAACCGTGCCGCAAGTGGAACGGTTATGCGGCAAACGCGGCAGATGCGGTTTTTTCACCGCATCTGCCGCGAATTACGAAAAACGCTGATGTGAAAGGGCCCTAAGTGCTTAGACACATATATTTTTATTTTATTATTTTTTTTTAATCTTTGATATATCTTTTAATTCCAAAAATACACTTCATTTAATTTCGGCTTATGGTTGTAGAATTTATCATGGCCCAGTACACTACAGTTTACCAGTATTAAGGAAGTCTAATAAAACTCAAGTGTTTTTGGCCTTTGTAAGTATTATATGTTTCTTGTAGCCAAATGTTTTGAAACTATGAAAACTAGTTCTAAGAAAAGTGTGAAACACCCAGGAAATCAATCTAATTTTAGCTGCCTTTGTTATGGTACAGAATAGGTAAGGTGGGCATCAAACTGGAAAACATGGACAGTGAGATGAATAAGAATCCTGGTGCCCCCCTAATTCCTTAGGCAGTGTTAAAAATCTAATCTGCCTTTTCCTTTAGATGTAAGCAGTGCAATAACCAATGGGGGAATATAGATTTTGTGCTAGTGAAAGGGGTTGTCGACTTTCATAAGAGTGGGCTCCAAGCAGTAAAATACCTGAAAGAACAGAATCTGAAAGGTCTCTCCCTCCCTGGGGCCAATACCAGCTTCCAGTGATTTGCGAAACCTGTGACACGCACTGTTAACATAATGTCACCGGAGTAGTAGTGGGGACTGGTTCTAGACATTGGGAGGGTCAGATTTATTATTTTGGGTATTTTACAGACTTTGACACCCTTTCCTGAAAGTGTATGACTCCTTTAATCACCATGATAGTATTCTTATCAATTGATTTTAGAGTAACCAATAAAGTATACCTAATGGCCAAAAATCTTATTTTGTGGTACATAAATTGGATCTGTCATCACATGTTCTAAAATAAATTGCATGTATCATTAAATCGTAGACCTGATGAGGCTGGTGTATTTAATTTGAAAATCTTTGTCACAATGACTGTATACTCATTCCTGCTTGATATCAAAATAAAGAAATTAGGAGACCAGCTGTATTATCCTGATTAAACAGTCATTTTTCCAAATAAGCACACTGCCTTTTCAGGGCAAGAAGTGTAGTTAAAGAGGACTTGTCACGCCCCCGTGGTGCTTGGCAAATATGGCTCCCCCATATCTCTAGCCCCCCTGTAAACTTTAAAAATTACATTAAAAAATTTATTTGTGTATTGCACCCCTTTCTATGTCTCTGTGCTACCTCCTCTTCTGCTTCTGCTCCTGCTCCTTGTGATGACGGGAGCAGAAGAGGAGGCGGTGCAGAGACATAGAAGGGGGCAGAATACACAAGGAGAAGGCTGGAAGACTGTGCCAACAGTAAAGACGTCTTAATAAGATCCCACCCCTTAGACTACTTAACTGTAAGTTTTCTGATGTCTTTTTTTAAAGCTTACGGGGGGCTGGAGACATGGGGGAGTCCTTCCCTCAATGCAGTAGACATGCTGCATTCAGTGCTGCATTTAGTTTGCAATGCCGCAGGGGGTGACAGGTCCTCTTTAATGCTTGTTTTTTCTAAATCTGCTGACATATCCACTTTAAATACACTTTGTTCCCTTCCTCTTCGTCCACCATAATGGAATATTTAAGGTTAAAGAGGTTTTCCACTATTGAAGTGACACCCTCCCTTTTCATTTGTCCTAACTGTTCCTAATGAACACTTTTTTTCTATACTTCTGATACCTACCTAGCTCATGTAAGCTCATCTCTCTGCAGCATTTATATACCTGTTTACTGATGTTCTTGCTTTGGTACTTCTGGTCTGGAGACCAGAATTAGACAAAAATAGCAGTGCATGTGACTTGTGAGGGTGGAGCTGCCTCTCTGTGAATGACAGCAGTCTGGGCACATCACTGGTGGGGGTGAGGCTGCCTCTCTGTTAGTGACCGTAGCCTGGACATGCCTGCTTAGGTCATACTTCACTCTCCTCTCATCCTAGTTCATTGTATGGTGCTCTGATTTGACAAGCACTTCAATTTGCTGATTATTAGATAGTATATGACAGGCTCTGTGATATACCATCTAATGATTGGCACATCACAGCGCTTGTTAGGCTGCGTTCACACATTTGCGTATTTTGCTGCGCTTTTTTACGCGCGCTTTTTGCCGCGTTTTTCGGCCGCGTAAAAAAGCGCAGCAAAATACGCAGGGGCTTTCACACACTGCGCTTTCTTTCCCCCAGAAAGCGCAGTGATGTCACAGAGGGGAGGAAGAATCCAGCTTCCTCCTCCCCTCTGTGACAGCTGTGACCGCCCCATTAGACTTCACAGTGTGTTAATACACACTGTGAAGTCTAATTAAACTAAAGCAAGTGTCTGAAAAATAAAAAACAATAAATACATCACCTTCCGACGCCTTTTCCCGGTTTGCGATCCCCGGTTGTAAGTCAGATCTCTTCTGCAAGACCTGTGATGACGTCAGAGGGGGGCGTTACCGGGCGGTCCCATCGCTGATTGGCTGCTCGCGGTCACATGACCGCGAGTGCCCAGGAACGCCCCCCCTCTGACATCACCACAGGTCTTGCAGAAGAAATCTGACATACAACCGGGGATCGCAAACCGGGAAAAGGCGTCGGAAGGTGAGTATTCATTGTTTTTTATTTTTCAGACACTTGCTTTAGTTTAATTAGACTTCACAGTGTGTATTAACAATGTGAAGTCTAATGGGGCGGTCACAGCTGTCACAGAGGGGAGGAGGAAGCTGGATTCTTCCTCCCCTCTGGGAAAATACGCAGTAGTAGCTCCGTAAAGAATTGACATATCAATTCTTTACGGAGCTGCGTTTTCTCCCGGAAAACGCACTGCGTATTTTTACGCAATGTCTGCACTGCAAAGTGAATTTCCCATTCACTTTGCAGGCAGACAAAAAGCACATTGCGTATTTTGAAAAGCGCACGTAAAAAAACGCGGCAAAATACGCAATGTGTGAACGCAGCCTTAAAACACCGCACAATCAACTAGAATGAGAGGAGTGTGAAGTGTGAGACAAACCTGCATGCTCAGACTCGCAAAAAGGCAGCCTCATCCCAACTAGTGATGTGCCCTGTACGGTTTCTTATTCCAGTCCCTAGACTGGAAGGATCAAAGCAAGAACAATAATAAAGGTATATAAATGCCACAGAGAGATGAGCTTACAGGAGCCAGGTAGGTATCAGAAATATAGTGATAAAGTGTTAGTTGGGAATAGTTAGGACAAATTAAAAGGGGACACAGTAGTGGAAAACCTCTTTAAATGCTCTGTCGTTTTTTATTTTAGCCTTCTCTACCTCATGTACTTGAAACCAATTTCTAGCTTTGCAGCTCACTATTTTATTTGAGTGATGCCCCAAAATTACACCTGGGTGTGGTTTATTGCCCATCAGTGTTGATTGTTGGATTCTGCTAACAAACTATGATTTCATCTTTCATGGTTTCCTTAAAAAGCAGCAGACCAATATGTACTTTCTAATAGGAAAGTTGTGGAGCAAAGTTATGGGAATACAGTGTAGATAAGTGGTCCCCAACCTTTCTGAGCTCAAGAGCCACATCCAGCTCTCGCCCCTTTACAGTAGACACACCCAGAGACCCCATTACCGGTTTAATGACAACCAAAGCTTTAACACAGAGATCACGCTGAGGCAGTATACAATAATCCAGGGGTTCTCAATTTACCACCATTCAGATCATCTCTACTATGTGGGGCTACCCACGAAAAGCATCTGGAGATCTGCTTTTCATTGCCGTTTCCTAGACCTGATTCTAATGCAGCCAGCTCCAAGACAGCCTTGAGCATATCGGGGGCTTGTGAGCCACATGTGGCTCCCAAGTTACAGGTCTAAATATTGGTATCACCAATTCAAATACCTGAATGATCAGATCACCTAAATATGCTGCTAAGTCTCGTCAATGAAGCAATGCTTAGCAACATATTGAATGATGTATGGGCACGTGTATTTTTGTAAATACTTGAGTTCCCCGAGAACAATTCTGAAACCTCTTTTTCTAGAAGTCTTCATTGTGCCATTATTCTTTGTAAATATGACTACTTTAACTTAGTGATACCATTCACCTTGCATTTACAAAGTGAAGGTTCTCTTTAGAAATCCAAAAAATTTTAGCAATGTGAAGCTTATTTGAGGTGAGCTGCTAAACCCATCCCTAGCTCCGATAATATGTGTAGAGCTTAGTCTCATTGATTTGCTAGATGATAAGTCATTTTACAACTGTTTTCATTAGTTTAACAATTGTTCTAGTACTAAAATTAAACATGGGGCTCAGGACCCCGATTGTAAAGAAGTGCCATTGAAAATGCAAATCTTTTTAGCAAATTGGGAAATCCTGCTTTTTTAGAGTTTTGTTTTACTTGTTCAAATTGAACGTTGATAATGGTTTTATTTTTGCTTTTATTAAGTTCATACTGAGATGAGACAACCATGTAGATCAAACCTGTTCGTCAGAAAAATGAACTGAAGCATTATTCATGGTGACCTATCGGGGGTCAGCTTTCATTTAATCTAGTGCGCGGGAAAAAATGAATGCTGCACTGTGATTGGCTATTGTGAGCAAATGATACCAATTTCTGTTATCTAATTTTTTAATTGACCCATTGTATTCAGACAAATTAAATTGCTTTAAATTCTAAGGGGTTTTCTTTCATTCTTGGTTTGGAATAAATTTAACATGACTTGTTAAAATCTGTTAAACAGGTATTTTTTTCATGGAAAACAATACTTTGTAAAATAAAATTTAAGATAAAGCTTGTTTCTTTTTTTTTTTATCATTAAATAAAATTGTTTATTGCATCAATGACCAGATAGCTTAACTATAGAGATTTGTAGTTTCATATGACTAGATTCTCTCAACACAAACCCTATTAGTCAGAACACTACACTAATAACAAAATAAAACCAATTCAACTTTTCAAAATAAGTAAAAGAATCTGTAAAAATCAGTAAATTAAAATGTTAAAATTTGCTTAAAATTGTCCATTATTTTAAATTTTCTATGAAATTGAACGCAAAACACATTGCCTCCTCTGAATCTGGGTACCATTATTTATTAGTACGGCATCATATGGCCAGCTTAGGCCATTACCATTAAAGCCCGCTTGTGGGACAGTCTTGACTTCATTTAAGAGGTCAAATATTTACTTATAACCTGATAACTTTGTCAGAAGTTGCATAATCATCATCAGAATATGTGATAGAAGTTATAGCCTACCATCCCATTGAGGATGTGTGTTGCAGTCCAAGCAGTTTAATCACACAGAAATTAGCACAATCACGTTGAGAAGCGAAGTACAGATTATCTATGGCAAGAAGTGGAGCATTATAAACCACGTAGCTGAAATGAAAAGAATTTTTTTTATATACAGTTAAACCACGTAAGTTGTATATACTGTATGAAGTGGAAAAGCTATTTACAGACTAGAGTGCTACTTTTAAGTCTATTTGGAAAGTGTTTTTATTAATTTCCTTTCCCGGTCAGTGTTTGTGGTAAGAGCTATCACTTTTTTAGGTGCCAGAACTTTCCAAATCATCTGAATGTAGCTGCAGATGTAAAATCTGCCTCAAATTCAATATCTTTGTTTCCTGGAAATCTTACATTCGGGAACGGTTTTGACACCCCTATATACACATTACATAGTTGTCCGATACTTCTGAAACCAGCAGATCCAGTCAGCTTTTGTCAAATATGTATGGACATAATGGCATGAAACACTGCAAGTTTGCAAAGCGTTTGAAATTTTCCAAAACTGAGCAGAAACGTAACAATTTTTGATGTTTTCATGCTACTGTGCTAATCCTGACCAGAACTGCTAAAGAGGGTCCAGCTGGGGTTGAACAGGCTTGGCAAAGCTAGCCCAACAAATTCATGAAACGTGGTGTAAAGAAATCTTTTCAGCTCATTTCCATATATGAAACACATGGATTTCTTTATTTAAAAAAAAAATTTATTTAGAAGAATTTTCCAAAATCAGAACAAACTCTATCACAAATATACTGTGGAGAACCAACATCTCCATACTGTAATAGAGTCCTAAATACAGAATTTGTGGTAAATATCAGAGAACAAATCAACATAAACAACTACAAGGGTAGCATTCAAGTTGCAATTAGAATTGAATTCGATAAAGAGTGAACGGACCAAGTGACATTAAAACGTTTTTGTAAACGGCAATGCTAAATGTGGGCATTATACTTCAAGAACAAGGAACCATCTGTGCAGCCAAACCCCCAACGGGGTTGGGAACTTAAGCACGCGCCATCCGTGGATCATCATTGGAGAGCCAGAGACTAGAAACTGATCCGGTAAATAAATAGGGACAACTCTGGGCAAGACCAGAAAATATGTGCTAGGGTACCTTTCGTGGTATTACATCTCCAGCATAAAGGTGACTCACAAAGGCGGAAATGATAGCTTTCCTTGTATTTTATACCAGCTCAAAAGCATTTTATACGCGTTTTGGAGTAAAACACATCTTGAAAAACCATTCAAATTGAATACTATATTTTTCTTGTCGGGGGCAGACAGGGAGATTTTTAGTTCCAATTCCCTGGAATGTTAGAATACTGGGAAACTGAGAAAATCACCATTACCAAAGTCCTAGAATGCTGTAGACAATTCTTCTGAAGTAGGAGCTGTTTATTTTAGAGAATGCAACAGCGCAGATAGGATATAGGATACAAAGCAAGTGGGCGCACGCAGGTGTCCAGACAGTTAAGCAATGGGACCCTGATGCGATCTGGTCCCGAGCTCTAGCACGAGAGTTTTTTATGCGAAATTCAAACGAGGTTATTCTTGGAAAAATAGGCTTTAAGGGCAACTTCATGAAGTCTGCAAGAGGCGTGTATATGTAAAAACGGAGCAAAAGTTCAATATGACAACATATATATGTGTAACCATCACAACTAATCACATTACAAACTCCAAATCTGTATTTTTACTTAGATACTATCGATAATAACATCAGAGCTTTTAGCAGACTCCTATAATTCTACAATAATAACACATAATGGGGTCTGTTTCTAATAACCAGAATAACGTTTGCTGATCCCACTACCTTACTCCACAAAGAATACAACATATCCTTATTATAAGCAATTGTGTTTGCCTAGAGCAATTCTAATTAAGCTCTCTCTGCTACTAATGTCTCTGAGATCACTTTTACTGTTTTCTTCTGGAGGGAGCTATCTGTCTCCATCTCTAACGGCAAAACCCTGTGTGCTCACAATATCGACAAGATACAAGATGGCTGTTCAGAACAACAGATTATGGCTGACCATTCTTTCACAATTTAACCTAGGATTAAGAAGGTTTCTGTAAACTTTAGAAATTACTTTGGGCATGGGGGGGGGGGGAGCGTACTTTTGTTAGAAACGCATATTTCTTGGGAAACATTCAGTAAATTGCAGAAATCATTTGATTCAAGTTGCTGTGACCTACATGCTCATGCAGATGGCTTAGGAGAGTCGATCTTATCGACAGATGCTCTTTCACCCCTTCTCAACCTTGCAATTTTCCACTTTTGCACTGTTTTTTTTCCTTTCCTTCTTCCTAGAACCATAACCTTTTTATTTTTTGATAAATATAGACCAGAGGTCCCCAATGTCAGTCCTCGAGGGCCGAACCAGTGCAGTTTTCAGGATCTCCTTAGTATTTCACAGCAGGCAATGATTCCAATCCCTGTGCAATAGTAAGGAAATCCTGAAAACCTGCACTGGTTCGGCCCTCGAGGACTGACATTGGGGACCTCTGATATAGACACATGAAGGCTATTTTTTTGCTGAAAGAGTGGTACTTTTCACAGACCCACCGATGGGGGCGTGGAATGGCATGCTTCCTGCTGCCACATAATAAAGCATGTCAGAGATTGACAGCAGGATTTAACTGGTTAATGAGCCGATGTGCAGGGAGAGATGCCAGCCCAGCTTGTGAGCCTGCATCAAGGGCTGGGACACAACAAAGGGTTTACCAGTATGTCCTAGGTCATGAAAGAGTACAGCATACTGTGTGGATGAGTGGCATATCTTAGGACTATTAGGCTATATTCAGACACACAGTTTTTGATCCGATTTTTTTGCATCTAGTTTTTGCAGTGCACTGTGTGATGAATTTGCCACTGAACCTGGCAGCTCTTTAGCGCCTCCTATTAAACTCAGGCAAGCCAGTGAACTGGCTGGGAATAAAGAAGGACCGCAGCTGCCTAGGCAGTGCTGGTTTATTAAGGCACCCCTCAGTGAGTGTGGTAAATGTCTTCAAGTTCCTGGCCAGAAGTACATAAAATAACCGCCGCCCCGTCACAGACAGGCCTTGAATAACCCCAAGCACTAATTGCTGCAACCAGTTTCTCATTTGATCTGTCAGGTCCGCGATCAGGCTTATATTAGGTCGTAGCATTAACGTTAAATGAGCACATGGATGTGGGAATTCGTGATCAAGATAAAGAGCAACTCAAGATTAAATTATATATATTTAATCACCTTAGGAGCACAATAGATATTAATATTTACAGTTATGAAGCTATTACAGTCAGTTATGCAAATGAAAGATAAATGGGATACATAGAATTACAGACAAATGTGATCAGTTACTGGTTCTTTGAGGTGCCACAAGGGCAGCATGAAGCCAACCGGGTTCCTGGGGTACACTTTGGCTTGATGTAATAATGCCTCTTTAGAAGAATACCAGTATACAGCAGAGGTTGGCCATTTTTATACTGTAAGAGGCCTACCCTGCTCCTGCCCACACCGGACCACAGGCTGACCTGCAGTTCCCACCCCCTGGGCTGTGATATGAGATGGTCAAAAGCTATCATGGGTCATAACTTTTGTTAGGAGCATCGTAGGCGGAAGACAATGCTCTCATATTTTGGTTATGATTTTAGCTTTCCAATAGTAGGACACACCACCCCTTTGCAATAATCCCACCGGCCAATATCAAGTTTGGAGTACTTATGAAGGTCGCAACAATTATATTAAAATATGTGTTATGATTGTCTATGCCTCTAGATATCATTTTTATAATTGTAATATTTAGAGGAGTGAAGGGTCATGAAATGTTAAGATTTATTCCTCGGCTACATGTGTCTGGGCTGAGTGTGACTTTTCAATTTGCACGTAGGGGGAAAGTGGTATTTCCCATTCATCAAAGTCACAGGGGGTTTTCCTTTTGTATAATGACTCTGGTTACAGAAGTGTCATCTACCTGCATTTGTCAGGAAACCTCCATTGTGTGGCCTTGGCCAGGATATTAGTATCCTCAGGTTAGTTAACATATTACAGGAGATTGATTTAGCCCAGGCTGTCTCTCCTTGGAGTGGGGAAAAAATATGGTGGCACTTCAACAAAAATGGCAGCTGAAGGAATAGGTCAGAATATGCATGATTACTTACACACTGCACAAAACAGATCAATGAGTTTTCAATTTTTGTTATTCAGACAGGGAATTTGTTGAGTGATCTGTTTTTATCCTGGAAAAGTGATCTGTGAAAGAAAAGGGCATGTTAGTTTCTGTGGCAATATTCCCATACATTTTTTCCATAGGCAACGATTCTCAATGAAGAAAAAATAATACGCAGCACAAATAAACAGATTAAAAATGCAGTGTGTGAATAGGGTGATATTTTATTTTTTTTTTTTAATTATTTTTAGAAAAGTGGATCAGCTGAAAAATGGTTTAAAAAAATGGTGTATCTAAATGTAGCTTTAGGCTGCATGCACACGATCAGTGTTTGCAGCGTTATGGGTGCAGCGTGTTTGCGCTGCAATGTAGAGTACAAGCACATTGGAAGGAATTTCTAAAAACTCCATGCCGAATTGCATACCCATTGTGCTTTTCCCATCCACAGCATAAACTGATTGGCAAGGCGGCTTTCCATACCGCCACTTATCCACAGCATGTCAACTTGGCACCGCAAAGTCTGCGGCGATCTCGGCAGGTGAATGCAGGAATAAGATTATCGAAAGAAAGCCAGGACCAGATATCCATGGAATCGATTATCATTTCTTTATTTTCAGTTCACAACATTGACAGCAGCCGAAGCCGTGCACCTATGGATCCAACCTAGGGCACTAGGTGAGCTTTCTGTACCCTCTTCTCTTTCACTGCTGAATGCAGGAATAAGCCGCCCATGAACACAGGGTGGCTGCATTCATCTACGGAGATTGCTGCCTTCCCTCATCCATATATACTATGATTGTGTGCGCACACCTCTAGTGTTGGGTGCTAGCATGAAAATATATAAGAATACTTACTAAAAGGAGATCTGCTGTACACCAGCACTTCATGCCTTTAAAGGAAAAAACAAAATGGCTGACATGTACTATTTCATTATGTGAACAGGGACCAAGATTATATTGGAAAGCTACTGAAAGCTATCTAGGATAAATGTGAAAAATTGGTTAACGTGATGGCCATGACATTGTAAGCCCAGTAACCGCCGACAAGGTTTTTTTCACACTACTGGGTCCTATCTAAATCCTCATGTCTGCAGTGGATATATGTATGGGATAATGCCCTGTGTGCAATTAAAATCCTGCTTATAAAGGAAATTTTGGTTTTTCCTTTAAAGGCATGAAGTGCTGGTGTGCAGCAGATCTCCTTTTAGTAAGTATTCCCTCATCCATAGACACTGCTTGCAGGACACTCAATGGATCATCTGCACATGCCCTTATAAATACCATTTAGGCTGGCTTCACATTAGCGTTTGTGTCTGCATGCTGATGGCATGCAGACACAAACGCAGTCAAAAGCAGGGACATTTTGATGTGTCCGCAGCGGATAATGTCCGCCTGCGGACACATCACTGTGCAGCCCGGCCAGCCAATCAGAGGTGTCCGGGGGCGGGCCGGAGGCGGAGATAAGTGCTGGAGATCTCCTCCTCCACGCCGACACCGAGAGGAGATGTCGGCGCGGGAAGATTCAAACAGCTGTCACATCAGCTGTTTCTCCCCGCCGACACCGCTAGCAGATTACCGGCGGCGGGGAGGAAGAGATCAGCAGAGGCTGAGCTGATCTCCCGGTGGCTGTCGGTGATCTCCTGTGACATCACCGGCGGCCACCGGGAGAGATCTCAATGTGATCTGCAGCGTTCTCCTGCGGTGTCATGCAGAGGACACTGCGGACCCATTGAGATTAATGCATTTTTTGTGCGCTTGCAGGCGCTTGCGGATAGAACAAGCGCCGCAAAGGCACAAAAAAAATGCTGCAAGCTGCGTTTGGAGCGCGGTCGGAGGGCGCATAAATTATGCGCATCCGAACGCAAATGCTGCCAAACGCAGCCATACGCAGGCACATGCGTTCCCATGTTAAACATAGGAACGCATGTGCGCAAGCGTTTGGCTGCGTTTGGTACGCAGCGCTCCATACGCAAATGTGAAGCCAGCCTTATTTTAACAGCAATGCAATCCAAAAGGACTGATTCCCACACAAATATGTAATACATTTATATGAATGAACAACACAGAGATCTTTCTAGTGATCTTTTTACACCTAGGCGTGGGAGAGGACATCATCAACGTCTACAGGAAAGAAGGCAGAACTCAAAAGAATAGTCTTTTCAACCTTAAAACTGTAAATCTACAAAAGCTTTAAATCCCTTCAGTCAAAACGAATTATCACAATTGGTCCATTTAGTATGGTGGTCTGACAGTGGTAGGGTAAATTGTGTTAACTATGTAGAGAGGAATTGCAGTTGTGTTTTGACTTCTAATCTGCCTCTGACCCTGAAAGAATCAAAAGTCAACAAATGCCAATCTGCATACCAAAAGACTCTAGCCCCAGACTCTCCTCTCTGCAGTGTGAACATTAACTCTCTGCTTCCTGAAAGCTAGGTTTAACATTTTGGCTACAGTATTTTGCAGGTCTGTTCCCTCTTAAATACTGTAACTTGAACTATGCAACTTGCCTGAAAGCTTACATCTAATCTATTCATGCAACAAAAATCATTACCAAAAATGACAATTCTGAGTTCAATATTATAACTGTTTTGTTAAATTAAAATCTCAATCCAATTGGTTACCAAAAAGTTTTTTTTTTTAATGTGGAAGAATGCCAGGACAAGAACCTGTTTAGCTTTATATAACTTTCCTATGGTGTTCAAACACATACCTGGTCATTTCTAAATTAGAAAACCATTAATCATAATCTTACACATATGGGATGTTAAATATAGAAATATAACAAATGTGAGGAGCGATAATTGACAGCAGAGTGAGTAGATGGAAATTGACTCAGCTGTGGTAAATTGCAAGGTACCGGACTCCTATAAACCAAAACATCGGTGCATGCGCATATTGATCTTCTGGCAGTCTGTAGGAAAATGGCACAAGCGGAGACGCATGCTCATATTGAGATATCTGTTTGTAACTGAGCTTAGATCTCAATTTGCACATGTGCCGCCACAGTGCCATTTTATTGGTTTCAATCAGTGAAAGTGTTGTCTGTGGCTAGGACAGTGCCTGTGCAGAATTTAAGTAAGGTAGACGATAGCAGAGAAGCCATGGCAGAGGCTAAGAACCTACCCTAGTCACTCCTCATAAGCCTAATTAAAAGATATTGCACCACACTGCAACTGGAGGAACTTAATACACGGTTTTACTATGTTTGCACTAACCTTTACTGGTTGTGCAACACCCCGCACAACCAGACTGATGGCTTAATGTGGGTCACTGTAGTGACAGGGGCCAATATTCCCTCCTCTGATACTCCGGGCCTGGTGGTCGGCTCCTTAGTTCCTCTGGAGATGGTGGTGGGCTCCTTCACTCCTCCACTCGAAGAGGCAGACTCGCTGCACTGGCTTCCGTCCCAGCTCCACACTGTGTATCAGTTGATCATTCAAGGGTAGGTCTTTATGATGTACTGCCAGGTACTGTGGATCTTAGAGCAGCTCACACACCGCACTCCCAACAAGGGAGAAAGAGATTAGCAGATAGAAAACAAGCGGTGTCAGAGGTTTGGAGCGCTAAAGAAACCAAGGGTTGGTGATTAAATTACCAATAATTTATTGCACGAACAGCAGGGGTCCAGTATGCCACAACGCGTTTCGACGCACAGATGCGTCTTTCTCAAGTGGATGCATCCACTTGAGAAAGACGCATCTGTGCGTCGAAACGCGTTGTGGCATACTGGACCCCTGCTGTTCGTGCAATAAATTATTGGTAATTTAATCACCAACCCGTGGTATCTTTAGCACTCCAAACCTCTGACACCGCTTGTTTTCTATCTGCTAAACTCCTCATAAGCCTGTCCTGATATATAGAAACCAGGCTACTAATTTCAGTGAAAGTATATATTAAATCACTATACCAGCGCCATTATGGCAATGCCTTTGTCACGTTAACCAAGGATTATCATGTTACACTTGTCCAATAAAGGACAAATACGAAGAGAGCACTCCCTGGAGGAGGAATATTCGGGACAAGGCAAAGAGGAGGATTAGCAACTCTATAGCTTGATACATTTACGATAAAGGTGGCAAAGACCCTGGCTGTGGTATCTAGGCTTCACAAGATGGATCTTCCTACCAAGCGTTCATCCATCAAGTCACCATGCTGGAAATCGAACTGAAGGACATTAAATAATAATTAGTTTAATTTGTAGAACCCTGATGACAGGTTCTTTTTAAGTGCAGTTCACAGCTGTCAGGGATGCAGTGTTCCATTTTACTGGACTTGATCACATTCAAACAAGCAATATTTAATTTAAAGTCAGCCCTCCTCTCTATTAAACAGGAATAGTTCACAACTCTCATATCTTCTCTATCCCACAACTTCAGTTATTCAACACTTAATTCCTAATACTCCCAACCTCCCATATCCCTCATTTAAACCTTCACAGTGTAGCACCCCCTACATCTCCTCCCTCATCTCTGTCTATCACCCCACCCATTCTCTACGTTCTTCAAATGACCTTCGACTAACATCTGCACTAATCCGATCCTCCCACTCCCGGCTCCAAGACTTCTCCAGAGCTGCACCAATCCTCTGGAATGCTTTACCCCAAGAAATCAGGACTATCCACAACTTGCATGGCTTCAGACGATCCCTAAAAACACATCTTTTTAAGGCGGCCTATCATACTCCCTAATAGAAGTCCATTGTACTGTAGATAGTGGGCTATCCCTCTGGACATTACTCTTCTACAAACTCCACCAAACCAAAAAGGTTTACACAGACTGTATAATGACCATCCATGTAAGCTTAGTTCTATGCCCCATTTCCTCAAGATGCCTGGACCATCAGTGCAATAAGCCCCTGTACCTTGTGGAACCCCTATCCCGTTGTAGATTGTAAGCTCTTTTGAGCAGGGTCACCTTAATTTCTTGCTTTATTTATTGTATTTTCTTTGTTACATTGACTCTATGCCTATTGTTTTGTATCAGTTATTGTACTGTATTTGTTCTCTACTGTAATTACTTACTGTATTATATTTTCTGTAATCTAACCCTACATTGTAAAGCACTGCGGAATATGTTGGCGCTATATAAATAAAGATTTATTATTATTATTATTTAAACCGAAGACTTTGCCTCACATTTAAAAAACAAGATCTACGACATCACAGAAAGCTTCAATGTTCAACCACAACAAACTAACAGACCAATGCTCCTTCTCCAAAACCTCCTTTCTCACCATCACTAAGATTGCTCCTTTTCGATCCAAGTCACACCTAACCACTTGTACACTTGACCCCATAAGGTCAAGCCGACCCGATAAGGTAGGAAGCTTGTTCCCCAGACCTCGTCTTAGCCTCTCATACAGCTAGATCAGAACTTCCACACACTGCACTGATGAGGGGTAGTCATCAAGAGATAACATGAAAAACTGGAAGGCACAGGTTCTTACCCATTTTCTAATGACCGCAGCGAAACCACACGTAGTCAAAAAGAGGAAGGATCTGTTGAAGTGTTTGTTGCACGAAACAGCTGTAGTCCCTGCTGCTCTTTATCTGAATGTTTTAAATTGAAACTGAAAATAAATCATTCAGCTTTTTTTTTTATTCTTTTTTAATAAGTTTCACAAATAAAATACAGTTGTATAACATAATATTTCCCACATGTAAAGCCTGTAAAGTGTAAATTGTCCATTCATGAAGACGTGTCATTGTCTGTATTTAGTAAGTATGTGAGCTTAGTATAGTAAGACTTTAACCCCCCCAACAAAAGAAAGAAGAAAAAAATGAAAGAAATGGAAAAAAAAGAGAGCAAGAGAAAGAAAAAGAAAAATGAAAGGAAAGAAAAAGGGGGAAAAAAATCAATAAAAAAATAAAAAGGAAGAGGGCCCCTTCACCCACCCCCTGCCCACCCCTCAGCTCCCACCCTATAGAAATGCTGAAAACCGTTCCACTTCTTAATATGCAGCTCCGCCACCTTGCCCAGCGACCACCACCACAACACTGGTTATGCGTTATGGTTGATTCTCATAAGCCTGTGACCTTCAGTGGGCCAAGCGTGCCATGTAATTCTTCTGAGTTATACCATGTCGTGTTACGGAGGGGATATACTAGTTGCTGGTTGTCACCTCCAGAAAATTGATCCATTATGAAAGGTCTCCATGTCGCAAAGAATTTAGTTGTTCTGGTGTCCCTGTCCCCTTGTGCTTCCAACTTCTCAACCAGCATTTCCCCCTTCAGATCTGTCAATAGTTCTGATAGCGTCAGTGCCTCTGCTGTCAACCAGTGTCGTAATATCAGTCATTTGTGTAGTGCCATGATGGTGTGTAGTAATTTTCTCTGTGCCTTGTCTAGACCCAGGTCCCCCAGGTTATCCACAATAAGCAGTTTAGTGGGACATGATGCTGTAGTATGCGTTGTGTCCAGCTCTTCACTACCTTCCAGGATTGAAGGATAACCCTGCATTCCCATATCCCATGGAACATGTCTACCCCCTTGTCCCCACATTTTGGACATGACTGTTTTCTATCTGGATGGATCTTGTTGGGTGGTAAATTGAACCCCAGAATTGCCCATGCATCACTCTGAAATAGGTGTCCCTCCACCTATCGTTCATGGTGTTCTTAAGAAACTCGCGCCAACCCATCAGGATCTTCCCCTCGATCTCCTCATCCTGTAATCTTACCTCCCATCTGTTGAGAGTTCTGTGCAGCCCCGAAGGAACTAGATTTCGCCTTAGACTACCTTCACACTACGATTTTGAGGGAGCCGATGCTGTCCGATATAAATCGGACAGCATCGGCTCCCTTCTGATGCCTGGAATCGGGTGCCAAATAGGCACCGATTTTTGCACCGATAATAAAATCGGACAGAATCGGATCGGACCAAATCGGATGGCATTTAGTGCACATCCGATTCGGTCCGATGCCCATAGAGCTGCATGGGGCCAAAATCGGATCCGATGCTGTCCGATTTTCATCGGACAGCATCGGATTTAGAATAATCGTTATGTGAAAGCTGCCTTAGGGTGGCGTATATGGTGGATACACTAGTGTCCGTCATATCCCTATCTCATTTCCTGGTGTGTCCAGTCCATGGTTTGCGCATTCTTTCCTAAAGTCATATAAGCGATGGAATAAATGCAGCCTCAGTTGTTCATAGTGTAGGCATGGGAATGATTAAGTTGCCACTTCCTGAATGTCTCTGTTGCCATCAACCACCTATTCTCCTGTATCTGCATTAGATCCTGTAACGTTTTAATGCCCTTAGCTCTCCAGACTTTATAGAGTGTGTTGTCTTTGCCCTGGCTGAAGTCCGGGTGTCGCCATGGACTAAGATATTTGGATATCTTCCAAGATAACCTGAGCTTGATTCGCAGTGCCTTCCAAGCCCCCCTTGTGTCTATGAAAATTATCACATTTTTCACCCGAGGGTTCACTGTTGCCCCTGTTGAGTGCAGAATGGCTACTGGGTCCCATGGGATGCACCACTCTGACAAGTGTATAATCTGAGTGTTTGCTAGTGTGTTTCAGCCAGTTTAGGATATGTATCGTCAGACATGCTATGTTATAACCTTGTATATTAGGTAACCGTAGTCCACCTTCATCTCGTGTAAGCATCAGTGTGCGTCCCCTGATTCTTGTTTTTTTACCCCTCCAAAGGAAGGTTGTAAAAGCTCTATCCTATTTACGTCGAAGTGGCAGAGTAAAAGAGGCATGGTCTGGAGTGGGTAAAGGAGCCTAGAGAAACTACACATCTTAATAAGGTGACACTCCCAGCAAGGATAGTGGCAGATCTCTCCACCTCTCCAGCTCTGTCACTATTTTGTTGATTAACGGGGCGTATATGTCTTTCGTGTCTCTCCCTAGATATGCTCCCAGGTATTTAATGGCCCTATTGGCTAGAGGGCTCGCTTGAGTACCTCCCGTCTCTCCTCACTCTCCTAAGTCTTTTAGCGGGAGTATCTCACACTTAGATTTGTTCAGGTGGAATCCAGATAGCTCGCCGAAGGCCTCCAGTTCTGATAGGCCGGGAAGATCTCTACATGCATCAGCCATATAAAGTATGACATCATCTGCTAAGTAGCTGGATTTAATTTCCTTGTTGCCTATGTGGATCCTCTGGAAGCTTTGGCCCTTGTTTATGAACCGTGATAATGGTTCGATCGCCAAATCGAATAGCAAAGGCGACAGGGGGCACTCCTGGTTTGTACCCCTTCCCCGCCATATCACATCTGACAGAAAGCCTGGTGTGTTCACTCTGGCCCTCGAGTTTTTGTAGAGAGAGCGCAAGAACGTTGTAAACGCCCCTTGCAATCCTATTTTGTCTAGCATGGTTTCCAGCCATGGCCAGCTAACGCTGTCAAAAGCTTTCTCCTGTGTCCATCATGACCATAGCTGGCCCTCTGTTTTGCCCTCCCTCAACCTAACCGCTTCCAAAGCCATCATAGCCCTACATATGTTTCCAACCCTTGACAAAGCCCGCTTGCTCCCAGTTTACAAAATCTGGGAGAAGAAGAGTGAATTAATAAAGATTATGGGAATATAGGCATCCTATAGATCTACTCAGACATGATTAAAATACAAAGTACATACTCTACAAAAACAGATGTCCTGTTTGTTGTGGAAAATATTACAAAAATAATTACAATCTGAAATTCTAGGATGAAAAAAACAAAAATGTCTGGTCTAATAGCTCACAAATAGCCCGGTCCTCAATCCCCTCCTACTTACAGAGGACACTTTGCTTATCGGCTTGGATTTCAGATAACTCAGCTCCTTGTAGTGTAATCTGTTAGATACTAAAGTTGACCCTGGTTTCTAAGTGGTTAAACAGAGGCTTTGTTAGAGGTTAAAAAACAACAATATATTTTTTTGTGTGTGATTTTAAGTTCTCCACTAAGGCCTAGGTCTCACATAACGATATTGGTAACGATATCGTCCTATTTGTGACGTAGGAACGATATCCTTACCGATATCGTTGCGTGTGACTGATAGCAGCGATCAGGCCCCTGCTGTGAGGTCGCTGATCGTTGCACAGGGCTCCTGACCATTTTTTGGTCGTTGGCCCCCCCGCTGGTCACCACACATCGGTGTGTGTGACCGGCGGGGGCAGCGATCAGCGACCTGTCAGGATCCCCCGCCATGTCACAGCGCCGCACAGCAGCGCTGTAACATGACATCCAGGGTGACAAGCGGGCTTAGAGACCCGCTTGTTTACCATGGTTACCGGCACCCGCCCGCTTCCGGGTTGCGGGGAGCGAGCGGGTGCATCCTCTCCTATCCTGTCCCTCACTATTCTCATCTCTCCCTGCTATTTCCCTGTTCCCTACTCTATCCCCTATCCTAAACCCTAATCCTATCCCTCTCCTTGTTCTAAATAAAGAAATCCCCCCCCGAGGCTCACCGGCATCAGAGGCTCCCATACCGGCATCTCTGTAATGGAGATCTCAGGGGTAAAGGACCTGTAATGAGGTCACAGTCATGTGACCGGCCTATACTGTACAGTATAGGCCGGTCACATGATACTGACCTCATTACAGGTCCTTTACCCCTGAGATCTCCATTACAGAGATGCCGGTATGGGAGCCTCTGATGCCGGTGAGCCTCGGGGGGGGGATTTCTTTATTTAGAACAAGGAGAGGGATAGGATTAGGGTTTAGGATAGGGGATAGAGTAGGGAACAGGGAAATAGCAGGGAGAGATGAGAATAGTGAGGGACAGGATAGGAGAGGTCGGCACCCGCTCGCTCCCCGCAACTCGGAAGCGGGCGGGTGCCGGTAACCATGGTAAACAAGCGGGTCTCTAAGTGCAGGAGAGACCCGCTGTTACCATGGTTACCAGCGTCCGTCCGCTCCCAGGATGCAGGGAACGAGCGGACGCTGGGTACCAACGATCTGGCTGCCCAGAGGTCGCTGGTGAAATCTGTCAGTGTGACAGCTCACCAGCGACCTGATAACGATGTGTCAACGATGCATCAACGATGCTGATCGTTGTCGGCATCGCTGACACATCGTTATGTGAGACCGGGGCTTAAGGCTGGTTTCATGCTTGCATATTTTGCAATCCGTATGAATCTGTGTGACAATGGATGCCCATGGATCCGTTTTCGTCTCCATCGACTTTCAGTGGTGACTGATGGGACTTGCCTGTGCATCCAGTTGTCACCATGTTCCCAGGGATCTGTGTGTCTGCGTATTTTTACGACACAAAAAAACCACAAAGTGTTGCAGATTCGTGTTGCGTCAAAAGCACGCAGTTACACAGACACGCACAGATCCATGAATATGGAATAAAATTGGAGCTCTCTGGACTACAAATCAAGGACAACATGGATCTGGGTGCTTCCTTGTGCAGGGATCCGTTTTTCTGTACTGAGCATGCTCGGAATCAAGGTATAGCTCCTCCTACCCCAATCTCAGGTGACGGATCCGTGTAAATAGCATTGCATGGGCATCTGCTGGCATTCGTTTTCACAATTCTGTGGGGGGTCCGTGCGTATCCAGGGAGTTGCAGGTTTAACATGCATGCACATGGATTGCAAAATACTAAAGTGTGAATCCAGCGTAAGAGGCGAGGTGGAAGATTTAACACTCCAGATAAAATTAATACACTGTGTTAACCCCTGAAGCCTTGTACAAGGGATATGCGTAACAGAAGGATTAAAAAAACTCTCACACTTAGGGTATGTGCACATATGCCGGGTTAGGGTCGGTTTAGCTGTGTAAACCGCCAGTCGGTTTACATAAGTTTTATGTAAATTTATGTTAATCCAAAAGCGGCTTTTGGATTAACATTAAAACCTATGTAAACCGACACCCGCTGTGCACACACCGGCGGTTTACACATGCTCATCTGTTGGGTTCCCAGCGGGTTAGCAACGAATGTGCATGTTCAATAAACCGGCCGGTTCTGCAGCGGCTGCAAGCAGAATCATGTGCTGCTTCCAGCCGCTGCATAACCGCCGCGGCTAACCCGCTGTGCACCCGCCCGTCACCCGCCCGTCACCCGCCCGTCACCCGCCGCACATACCCGCCAGGAAGCCGGTGGACGGCTGCAGAGCTTCCTGGCGGGTCCGCCCAGCTGCCGCCGACCAACCCGCCTACCAGTGTGCACATACCCTTACTCTTCAGACACTGCCCTAAACTTAAAGAGGTTATCCACTACTTACACATTGATGGCCAACCCTGAGGATAGATCTTCAATGTCTGATCGGGCATGGTCCAACATCCAGGACCTCCGCCTTTCTTGGTGCCAGTGGCGGCAGCCTGTGGCCAAAAGTGCTCCGTTCCGGAGCTGCCCCTATTCAAATCAATAGGAGGCTGATTGGCAGTAACTGACCATGGCCACTGTCGAAAGACAACAATAGGCTGACACCGAGAACAGCTGATCATCGGGGGTGCTGGGTGTTAGACCGGTCCTAAGGATAAGTCAGCAATGTCTAAGCAGTGGACAACTTCTTTAACGTATAAGTTTTGCCTAATGTTTTTCTTGGCGAAAAAATAATAATAGTTGTACTTGGATCCAATTTCTATATTACTTTCTTAATTTTATTTACGCTTTTTACCTTTCTCTTTTAATCTCAAACATGTGGAAAGTCATATATTTCTTAGTCACTATGTCATAATGTGATTCTACTGAAAATAAGTTGTAGACTTTTGCGAAGTGTTTTCGTTTTTTATGAAGAACACATCTCTATGTCACAGTAACACAAGCTGAACATAGCCATTTTTCCCACCATGCTATATCAGTTTAACACATACATTAATAACTCAACTGTGAAATTTTTTAAAGTAATATACAATATCAGACATGAGAAACTTTAGTTATACATAAGATTTGACACCTATTATAAATCCATATAGAAATGTTTATAAACTAAAATATAGAAAAAGTAGATGTAACTGACTTCTCCTGGCTCCAGCATTGCGGCCTAGTTCCCCAGCAGCTGAGTCAGTCCCATGTACATCCCGTTACACAACCAAAATCTCTGATGTCCCATGCTAAGGCTATATAAAGCCAGCTCAGGCATCTATATACCGTCAGAGTATTCAGGTAGTTGGCATTCCTACTCCTGCTATCTCTATAGGCTCTATCATCTGCCTACTGATGAACTTAGCTCTGCTACAACCCACTGCAGTCACTGAGTCCTCTGACAATTCCAACTCTGCTGCAATTGCTGGACTCTGGTACATTGACTGTGAAAATTATGACTAACCAAGGTCTGCACAAAGCTGCACTCTGCTGTATTCGGTGAGTGTCCTAACAAACTGAGCTGTGTTACAAACCTTGGGCTCTGCTACATTTAGTAAGTGAGACTCCCGATATATCCAGCCATGCTGTGCTGCTGGACTCTGCTAATTCATTACAAGACATTCTTGTTCAAGTTAGCTCTAATAGTTTAAAAGCATTACATTTCTGTATATGGTATTAGGCTACCTTCACATTTGCGTTCCCCTCCGCAGCGTCCTGCGGAGGGGATCCGCAATGTGACCGCAGCACCGCAAGCCCCTATCTTTATAATGGGAGCGCACGGTGCTGCGTATGACCGTGCGCACCCATTCACTGCCATATGTGATGTGTGCGCAGGCGGATGCCTGCGCACAAATCACCCAGTCTCGTCCGCACCACGAATGCGACATGGGGCTTGCGGTGCTGCGGCCACATTGCGGATCCCCTCCGCAGAACGCTGCGGAGGGGAACGCAAATGTGAAGGTACCCTAAATTAGCAATCTTAAATGATAAAACAGGTAAGAATATATTAAATATGTTTAAAGCTGTAAGTTTTGGAATGGGTAGAAAAGGGATTGGAGTTTATAAGGGAGGGTAGGAAGAGGGGAGGAGAAGGGGAAGGCAAGAAGGAGGGGAAAGGAGGTGAAGAAGAATAAAAGGGAGTTGTCATCTTAAGTCTGTTCACTAAGAACCCCATGTATCATAAAGTCATTCCAATTATACATAATAAAAATACATTTAAATAAATAAAAATAATTAATAGATTTAATAAATAATTAGTATTAACGCAATGGATTTATAACCATAGGTTTGGTAAAAATGTATCATTCCATATACCCATCTCACATTATATTTCTCCTTTTGGTTAAATTTAACTGCAAAACAGTATTTGTAAGTATTATGTGTGTAAGTGTTATGTGTGCTAATTCTTTCCATAATACCATTTAGTGTTGGAGGTTTGGAATCTTTCCAATAAGTTTGAGTCATCTGGAATTTCTTACCCAAGCCCTTAACCCCTTCCCGACCCATGACGTTACACAAACGTCATGAAAGTCGGTGACTTCCCGACCCATGATGTTGTGCAACATCATGGCGGTTACCGCGGCACCGTAGCCACGGTAACTGCCAGTGGCGTAACTTCAGGCCCAGGGGCCCCGATGCGAAAGCTCCAATGGAGCCCCCAATTATTCCAAATCTTTCATAGTGTTAGTCATTTACTATGGGCCAAAGGGACTTTTGGGGCCCCCTAGGCTGCAGGGCCCGGGTGCGATCGCAACCCCTGCACCTATTGTAGTTACGCCCCTGGTAACTGCGATCGGGCCCCGATGTTCAGTGATCCTTATCACTGAACACCGGGGCTTCAGGTTAGGGGGGTGGATTCCCCACCCCGCCCCCATGATCGCGGTGATTGACTGTTTGAAAAGTCAATCACCGTGATCCTCTGCCACCTATGGAAGGGGCTGTGGATCGGCTCTGATGGGTGTGATCATCCCATCAGATCGATTCCATCAGAGCTGGAGGGGGCGGACTCCTGATCTCCCTCCTGCTCCTTGTTCCTCGCCTCCCCTCCTCCCGCTCCGCTCCTCATTTACACCCCCCTCTTTCCCCTCTCGCTCTTTCTCCTGACCCCCTCCATGCCCTGTGCTTCCCCGCTGCCCCCACATACCTCCATTCCCAGCTGAGGAGCTGCAGAACAATGGTCACTGGGCTGCCAGGAGGATCGGTGGATGGATGGCTGGGTGGATGGATGGTGGATGAGATGG